>JACGAQ010002070.1:0-46704 GCA_014119065.1 Orius insidiosus
GTTTGAAACTGTCCACTGCCTGCAGGATAAGAAAAAGTTTAAATGTCAGAGATTTCCTATGAATGTTAATTTTAACGAGTGTTTAGACTGAAATAATATAGTTTTGACTTATGAAACCATTATTGCTTAAAGTTTCACCATAAACATGCATCAACGCTGATTAAGCTTGTCTCATAATTCAAAGAAAGTGTTTTTTTCTACGAGAAGTCGAGACTTGAGCGTCTCTCCGTTGAAATAAATTTGACCCCATTCAAAAGGATGTAAAAAGTCGATTCACTCGCTAAGTGCAGTGTCTCTTCCAAGTCTGAAACCAGTTAATCCACTCGTCGGGTAGCGTAAAAAAAAAGGTAGTTTTTTGCGGAGAAAACTTATTAGCCTCCATCCTCCGGGTTGGTTTTTACGACTCGATTTACAGAAGAATGGGGCGGGAAGTTCCGAAAGGATCTCGTGGGAAATGAGCCGGGGACGTACGTCGCGTTGTAAATCGATTCAGTCATAATGCGGGAGAATCTTTGTGTTCAATCGGAACGGAGTTGCTTCTTACTCAAAATTGACCCATTGTTTGCCCTGCCGGAATGTGAAGATTAGATCTTTTAAGCACCTAAATAAGGAGAGAGATCAGACATTTTATTTTCCTCTTAACACAAAAAAAATTTCGGGCGATACAAAAGCCAATTTTATAGTTAATCAATCATACGATGAAATCTCGACTATCTGGCATTTCTCGAACACTTTAGCCGGCCTAATTAAGACATAAAACAGGTCTCTTCGAAAATCGACAACTCTCTTTAGCGACTGAATAAATCATGCCAGCGAAAATAGCCCGTTTCTTCGGTTGATTCCGCTTCTCCGAGGATATGATTAAGAACTCCTAAATGCCATCCGCGTCTCACACCTTTCTGTAAATCACTGACGGCCGACAACATGAAAAAGCGAGTGAGTTTCTTAAACGTGATTTATTCAGTTTAAGAAGCTATTCCATAAAAATTTAAATAAACTGTTTTATTTAATAAAATTAACTTATCGCTTATACTAATTTCGCTATTAACACTTTTTTTTCACAAAATTTTTATAAACGTGAAAATTGGGACGTTTCAGGGAATGGAGTATGAAGTATGCATGGGCGGATGACTGTATTTCCCTTCTAGAGCAAGATTTCGATCAAGGTAGGTGAAATATCTGAGAATCTGAAGACAAAAGAGCGATAGGATTGTATCTAGTCTTCTTTTTGCCTGAGCGAAAACCGAATACCGATAAGGAAAAAACCAGGTGCATTGTTTTGTCGCTACACGTGTTCTTCAAATAAAAAAAAAGGAAGACGTCTGTAGCCTAAATACATAATCTGGGGTTTTTAATTGTAAACCTGTTTTTCTTTGAAATGAAGCTAATTTTGAACGAATTGGTTTGTTTAGAAATGCAGGTCTTGCCCCGGTTCTATTGTTGCTCCAAGAACATTTTCCACGTTTTACGCCGTTTCCTACTTTCGCGAAACTCGAACGGCTCTTTTTACAACCTTCTGTTTGTTTTAAAACTATTTTCTTCTTTTGGAAACTCCCTACGTATTTTTTGTGAAAGTCTAAATAATATTCGCGTTTGATTTTATTCGGTTGCGCAGTCAATTTAAGTTATTCGAGAAAATAGAACGGCCTCGTCGGTTTTTACGGTGTTCCACTCTTGAGTTATCTCGTTTTGATTTAAAACTATTGGAACCCACACGAAGAGTCGTTACACGAGTTCGACTTAATCCGAGAAAAACTTCAAGTTTGTTTCGCTTAAACTTTAAAATCTAGGACGACTTCATCCCCTTAACAAGGTATCTAATTAGCTTATTCCAATATCGATCCACTTAAAAAATTTTCATCTATGAAACCATCTGAATTTCGACCCCGATGTATGTTTTGCAAAAATGCTGGAGATCTGTCTCTAGAATGCAGTTTTTGGGACACTTTGCGACCGCGATTTTCGCCAAATTTCACAGAATTTTCCTTTTATGTCGGAGACATGAAAATAAGGGTTTGGGCACACAGCAAAAGAAGCAAAAGCGATTTTGCAGAAGCACGCAAAGGGGAATACGAACTCCCTCTGGCAAGGGAGCTCCAGCAGAGCGAACCCGTCTCATCCGCCTGCCGACAAGACTCCTCCCTTTGAGGCCCACTGTACGTCTTGAGGTGAACGGTGTTGACAAGGGGAAGGTGCTTTCAGTCTTTTTTATCAGTCTCTGTAGTGAGAGGTCAAAATCACAAAAGGGTGTTCACTTCAGTTTTCTGGTCCTTTCGCGGCTATTTTCATCCGACTTATTAAGAATCTTCCTACTTTAGTTTTTTGTTTACATGAAATTACAGAACATCCACTTTTGGAAAGGTAAACGCGCCTCAAGGGGGAAAAAAACCTTCAACGAAAGCAACAGTTCCGATAATAATTTTCGCCGGTTACGAAATCGAATCAGGGCAAACCGATATATCAAATTTAAATCAAATGGGTCTAATTTACCTACCCTACGATTCAAGTTTCCGATCATGATTTAATGCTTCCATAAATTCCAAAAGCGCTTTTTTATAATCAATTTTTATATCTAATCCATTTGTGATATTTAAATAACCGTATTATCATTTCGACGACATGAGAAATTTGATTTAACGTCCTTTAAATCATGTCTAATCAGCCTAAGGAGTCCCATCCAAAAAGTGGAGGTTTCCGACAGTACAACACGTACTTGCTTGGGTCAAACAGCCGTAATGCATCTTTGCAAACATATCATAGAACCTTAACAAGCTTTTTGACCCTTGGAGAATGTAATGACACGGTTTAACTTTAATTAGCCTGTAAAAAGTGGTTGGTAACTTTCGAATTTATTATAAATCCATGTTTACGGGGTGTGGTTAGGGAGTGAATGTTTTTTGAAACCCTGAGGGTTGTGACGCTGATTTTTTAGTGGTTTATGTCTCCGAAACCCTAAAGAGACCATTAGTTGTATCTAATTAGTATAAATGTTTCGAATTTTAACCATATAAAGCAAAAATCGGAGGGAAGAGTAAAGGGAAAAAAACGCAGGGACATAAATTTGTCGAGGACCGATTGGATTAGGCGCTTCGGAGCGGTGCCTCCGGACCCGGGAATTTCCTTAACTTACCTGCCGTATTTTATTAGCCCCTTCTCAACATTCAGTATAAAAATGTTTGTTATTTTGAGCCCGGACGAGTTTTTCCCGTTAAAAGTTGAAACTTTTTTTTTTCACAGTCATTCTACTTAACGAGCCCTTAAACGCCCGATGTTATTTTTCTATTAAAAAAGAATCATGATGAGTTTTTAGTTATATACTGCGTTTTAATTAAATTAGGTTCGATTTTAAATTTTGATTATCTATTTATTTTAATTTTTGTGCAACAGTTGGCGTTTTTAAATTAAATTAAAAAAATGTAATAAACTCGCCTTCGAAGAGATTGTACGTTTTTCAAGTCACATTTGACCCTTTTAAGGCGGGGGCCTGAGAGGCCGTGTAGAATACTGATTATAGGCGGACTCGAACCAACCGTGGGATCTCCGTCAGGTCCTTTTTCGACCATTCGAGCCGCGGTGCAAGAATGACTTCTTTTTTCTCCGTCGACTTTTTTTTATTTCATAAAACGGCTGTAAAATCTGTCAGGAATCCATTCTCTGTTGTTAATAACAGGTGCTTCATAACATGCGGCAGCGTTCCGCTTCGTCGGGGAAAAAAATCGGATGAAAATTGTGGCCGTGAAGAGTTCCAGAAAAAACTAGCGGCGGTGGAAGGATTTCTCTACGGGCCTGGAAGACCCTCTACCAAAACCCGACAATTGTCATAATCCAATCGTCATAAAATGGCGCGAATGTTCCATTGGGTGGCTCCTTCCGAGATACAACGACAGAAAGCGCCTCGATCGAATCACACCTAAACAGTGTGGCCAAAGGCGGACAAATGAAAATTACGTAAAATTAAAAGCGCTATTTGAATGATTTAAGGGCGGACTCGAAAAAAACGGCTTTCTTAATGGCATAAGATCATTCCTCGATAAGCATTTTTAATAAATACGAGAACAAATTACATTATAGATTTAAGACGTCTGAACTAATTGATTTAGATAAACAACTATGTTAATCCGATATTCGGACCTAAAATTAGGCTAAACCTTTATATTTATTTCTAGTTTTTTTTCAACCTTTCACCTACTTTTTTCCTCAACAACTTTTCTGAAAACTAGAGTACAACCAAGTTGAGTTGGCTGGTCGATTTATGTTGGATTTTACCCCGCTTAAGCCCCTCTTTTTTCTGCGAACAGAGCGGAACGGTGCCTCATTTTTAAATTTACGAGGTAAAATCAATTAAGCAACTCAATTTAAACTTGTAAATAACTTAGTTAGTACTAGTCAATTAAAAATCGATCAAAAAATAAAAAGCACACATAAAATGTAATTATAAGTGGTTCTTACGAAAAAAAGGAACGCAATTTATTTTAAAAATCTTCTTTTTAATTAAAATAAATATTTTTTGTTTGAAAAATAGGGTTAAAAATGTTTTAATTTGGAAAGTGAAATATTTTGATCCTTTATTTTTGCGGTGCTAATGATGTATTTTAATAATAAGCCTAAGGTTTTATTTTTTTTCGTCCCTCGAGGCGGGTCCAGTGAGAGGTTCCCTCGTGATTGCGGAGATCGCGATAAGCGCGAGGAGACCCCTCGGAGAGCTTACAGCTTCGAAAGTGGCGAACGAAAGGTCAAAGAAGCAAAGTGAATCAGACCGCAAAAGGGGACGTTCACTTAACACCCAATAACATGGATATCGTTTAAAATGGGATTTGAAATCTTTTCTCTCTTTCACTTCCCAATCAAACTCTCAAAATAAAACAAAGAGATCCTCATAAATGACAAACAAGAAATTTTCCAAGCAATAAAACGAATTTGTCTTACTAAATTAATAATTTACACCCCTTGCCTATTTCATCAGCAGTGATCTCTAGAGCCAGGAAAACAGATACTTATCCATAGTTCCAAAGATTTGTTCGTGAGAAAAATCGACTTGTTTTAAAATAAAATAAAAAACAAATCGGCTCTTTCCTTTAAAAACTCATTAGCATCGACTTTCTAGATATTTATCAAAGGTTCTACCCTCGAAAACGATGTTTTTTGATAACTTCTTTTAATGCCCCCGTATTTCTCACCTCAGGAACGAGCTTTCACGTCTCTAATTTTTCAAATTATAAAAAAAAAAAGTTCTCAATAGAGAAATCTAATTTTTACTTTTGAAAATATTTTATTATTTATAGAATATAAAAGTTAAAAAATTAAATAAATAAAAAGAAAAAATTTTTCCTTTTATTCTGGAGAGACGACTCCCATTTCTAGCTTGGAAAGATTCTGTTGCTTATTTCTTTGTAAGCGGCGCTGAACGACTTGGAAATCGAAGGTTTAAGCTCTTTTAAAATTTCTCTCCAATTTTGATTCAAAATCTATTCATATTGTCGCCTACAAAATTAAATAGTTAATTATTTTTCTAATTTTTAACTTACCGAGAAGTTTATCTCCGTTGAACAAATTGTCGAATTTCATGTTCATTTTGTCGACGTCAAAGTCAAAAGAATTTGTCCACATCGTAGAATTTTTTCCCGCCGTTTTCTTTTTCTACGAAATTTCAATTTGGCGACCGCTTTCCAATTTTCTGAGAAAAAACAAAATTAATATGAAATTCAGGGAGCTCGAATTACCCATTGTTATTACGAAATGTCCATCTCCACTTATGGGAAGTAAAAGGATATTTCCTTTTATTTTATATTTTCCTTCTAATTTCAATGTACCTGGTACCGTATATTTGATTTCCATATTTTTCCAGTCATTTCTGAATTAATCATTTTATTAAGGAAACAAAAAAGTTAATCCTTAAAAATTTAAACTCACTCGATTTTTTGTATTTTGACATTTTTCAATCCAGTGACGTCCATGTCGATGAAATCGAGAAATATACTGACAGGGCCACCTCCTTGATTTATACTTAAACTATCGAAATGCATGGGATCTATAGGTAAAACTCCTAAAGATGGATTTCCTGAAAGTTGAAAATTATTTTTGGCAATAGGCTTCAACCGATCCTCCCTTAAAAATTACCTGCTGCTAAATCTTGCAAAAGTTGATAGCTGATTTTAAACATTCATTCATTGGGCCCGATTTGGGCAAGTCCATTTTTTAGCTAAAAGAGAGATTTGAAAAAAATTGTTTTTAATTGATTACACTTACGAAATTGCACCTCCGAGAAGGCGAAAAAAGTCAAACTAACACGAAAAACATCCCGCTAAAAATGAAAATATGAGGGGAATATAATTTCCTTATATACATAAGCCAGTAGAAAAATTTCCCCTCCCTAATTTATGATTTCCTACTATTATTCCGTAATCGCGCTTTTGTCTTCATTTTCCCTCGAAAAATATTTATTTTCTATCACGGAAACACTTTCAAAAAATTTTTAAAAGTTACATACTGACCGTTTTAACTTCCTTAAAGAAGTTATTGTGATACCCTCGACGTCGGGTTTTAGGGGAAGGGTCTTCCAGACCCCGGAGGGTCAATTCGAATATTGATCTTTACCGATCTCAACCTTGTCTGTGGTGCTGGCCGGCCGGTCGGCCGTTACGCCGTTACGCCGTTACGCCGCGCCGTTCGTAGCATTTTTTTCCGGAACACTTTAAGGCCACAGTTTTCATCCGATTTTCACACAAATTTCTTTAGCCGGTGAAGAAGAAAGAGGGACAATTTTTGAATTTCGAAAAAATGGCGGAGATATGTCTGTTTGAAATTTAAAAAATTCGCTGCGGCCGACCGTTGCGTTGGTCCGATTTTCACCAATTACTCCTTATATTTTTTGAGAATTTTTAGTGAAAAAAAATTGCCACTTTTTAATAGTAGCGAGAAATTTCGTACTTCTACCCTTTACGAGAGGCACATCCCTAGGCCAAAGAGCCCATTATTTCTACCTTGACACTTAGAAAAAATTTCAAAAAAAAAAGAACTTGGAAAATTTGTCCAAAAAAAAAAAAAAAAAAAAAAAAAAAAAAAAAAAAAAAAAAAAAAAAAAAAAAAAAACTTACTTATCGGAAAAAAAACTTTAAAAATTTTCGAAAAACAAACTTGGGAAATTCTCCTTTATACTTTCCTCCCTTATACATCCCCTCCGTTATACTTTCGTTCCCTTATACTTCCCCCTCCGTTGTACTTCACCCTCTGTTATACTACCCTCTCACTTAAACTTCCCCCTCCCATATACTTCCCCTCTTATACTTCCCCCTCCGTTATACTTCCCTCACTTATACTTCCCCCTCCGTTATACTTCCCCTCACTTATACTTCCCCTCCCATACTTCCCCCTCCTATTAGATACTTCCTTTAAGGAAGTTTTCGTTGGAAGCTCTTCAAACCAGTACTTTTCTGACGTGAAAAAACTCTACAATTTTCCATCATTTCTCCATCTGTCAATAGTAACGATTAAAGAGTTCAAGGTGCAAATAAGGAAAACCGTTGTAAAAACCTGAAAAGTTATTATTTCCAGATCATTTCTTGGGTAATATGTATAAATTTAAATTTGCTGTAACAATTAATATTTGGAATATAAATATTAATATAAAATATTATAAATATTTTTATCTATTACGTTATCTAAGATTTTGAAAATTAAAAATTTTACATATTTTTATTTGTAGGAATTTCCTTGAAATCGCCATTGCGATTTCGAAACGTTATAACGCTCGAATTTACGGTGACCGTTCGGCCCTCAAAATCTCTCCAACGGTCAAGGAGTACAGGCCAGGCGAAATTTTAAAATGAACACGCATTCCAAATTTCCGTAAAATATCACGTTTAATATTAGGAAAGATTTAGGGGTGTGGAAGACTCTGCCAAAACCGGAGGGTGAACAGTAACTTCTTTTTTAGGAAATTAAAGCTAGAAATATTAAATCACAATAATATTATTTTAATAAATAAGAATCAATTATAAAAAGTTGTTCTCTTAAAGCTACAAAAGTTCTTTGGTTTCAATTTTGAAAAGACCCTGTTTCCGATTTGTCTAAAGGCTTCACCAAAAGCATCGCTGATCGAGGGTTTGAGTTCGTTCAAAATTTCTCTCCAGTTTTCCGACAGAAAGAGATTCATGTTATCACCTAAAAAAAATCGCATATGTTTTTTTGGGCTAATTTTTAAGATCATACCAAGCTGCTTGTTTCCGTTGAAGAGGTTGTCGAATTTACCCGGAGGTAATCCGTGTCGAAATCGAAACGAAGTTTGTCGATCGAAAAATAAGTTTTGTTCCGGATTTTTTTCTCGCTCAGATTCATCGTCGCGTTTCCTCGGACGTTATCTGCAAATAATTAATTCAATCGGGTTTTTCCATTAATACCATCAGTTTTCCTCATTTATTGTCAGAAAAAAAATTGCTTGTTTTGGAAGAAAGAGACCAAAACCGGTTAATAAATGATTTCCTGGATCAAAAATCCTTTTAAAACGCCCGAAAATCATATGAAATTTAAATTTGGATTGTTTTTTGGTCAAAAAACCGAGAAAAGGGCATTTGTAAAATATGAGTTTTTTGTCAAAACGTCCATTTGGGATTATTTTTCGGCTTTCATGGGATAATTTTCCTGCGAATAATTTCTCGGCAAGAAGTGCTCAATGTTATTACCTAATGAAAGAGTGAAGTGGCCATTGCCTGTGATCGGCAAAATTAATACTTTTCCGTTGATTTTATACATTCCTTCAAGCATAATTGGGTCTTTTATTGCGATATCTAGTTTCATTGTCCTCCAGTCATTCCTAAAAAAAAATTTAAATATTCTGGAGAAAAATTCATTTTACTGGCTTTACTGGACTCTAGTTGTTCGAAGACTTTTGAAGTTGCGAACGTCTGTTTTGAAAAAGTCCAACTTGATGCTCACGGGTCCAGTTCCTTGGTCGATAAGAATGTGGTCGAATCTTAAGGGATCGAGGGGTGAAACCCAAGTGCCTTATTCCTTAATAAAAAAAAATTTTAAATTTTTTTTTTTGAAAATTAAATAGCATACCGTTCATTAAACTGAGGTAGGCTTCGTTCAGGGCGTTTCTCATGCACTCGTTGTGGTTCCTATCGCTCAATTTGCACACCTTCCATTGCTTTGCTGAAAATTTATTTTTATTTTTTCAGGTAAGAATTTTATATTCATAGAAAAGCTGTGACGTAAGTATTACTTTTTTTAACCTAACAAGATAATAATTGGGTTTTCATGTCATTCTAATAAGACCAATTACGTGTTTAATTTGAACAAAAAGATTTGTATGACCTTGAAAAAAATTGAGGGCCTAAAAATAAGAGGAAACTCACGCAATTTCGCATCGACAGCAACGAAAAGTAGGAGGCAAAATATCAGCATGATGACAAAATGAAAAATCCGTAGTTTGAATAGAAAAACAGCGAGCGGGGGCTTATTTATAGTAAAACACCCCACCACCCTCAAAGAAAACCCCCTTCGAAAAAATATTAGCGAAGACGAACCTGTTATTATATCGAAAAATATTCCAGTTTTCAAAAACACGAACAGTCAATTATCGGAGAACTTGAGGCTAAATGGGGCTCCATTAAAGGAAATTAGAGTACCTAATGGATTTTCCTGTTGAGTAAAATTTTAAACGAAATATTAAGCCACCGGCAATATGGCGAAAACTTCGAACTCTACCCCTTTTTAAAAAACGAAAAACTGAATTTAAAGACTAGCCAAAAGGACCTTGGGTCACTCCAATTTGAGCCATGGGTTTGGCGGAACGAGGGTGATACGGGGTGTCAAAAAGCAGTTTTTATCAAATATCTCGACAACCTAAAGGTTTGGCTCAAAACATATTTAGTACAAAAATAATCTACACTAAATTGTTGAAAAAAAGTATTCTTTACAAACCTAGCTAAATTTGACGATTTTGGAGTTTTTAAATTCTATTAGGTATAATTGAGCCTAGAACCCGTCTGATTAATTGTACAAGAAGCAGAGGTTTGGGGTGAGAAACACGATTCAAAAATCAGTTTCCCAATAAAAACGCTCAAATTTTTTTTCCTTGCGTATTTTGCATTATTTTTATACATAGTCTAATTACATTTTATTATTTATGTTTTAAAATTATGAATTTGTGTGTTTTATGGTGAGATTTCATTGATTTCATTTTTGAGAAAACCCTGTTTCCAATTTCCTTGAATGCGGCGCTGAATGCGAAGAAATCGAAGGTTTCAGCTCATAAGAATTTCTTTCCAGTTTTCATTCAGAAAAACGTTCATGTTGTCACCTGAAAAAAAATTACTAGGTGGGAAAAAAAGGAAGATTAGTTACCTAAGGCTTTGTCGCCATTGAAAAGATTGTCAAATTTCAATTTTAGATGGTCGACATCAAATGTGATTTTGAAGTTTTCGATATCGTAGAATTTTTTTCCTCCGGTTTCTTTTTCTTGTAATTTTATTATCGCTTTTCCTTTATAATTCTCTTTAAAGGATAACTTTAAATTTTGAAAAAGGTTAAAAATAGAAAATACCTAAAGCGAGATTGCAAACTCCTTCGCCGTTGACGGGGAGGATCAAAACTTTTCCATTAATTTTATATTTTCCGTCAAGGACGACACTCGGGCAGGAAACGTCGATAGTCATTTCTTTCCAATCGTTTCTGTTCGAAAAATAGAATCGAGAAAAATATTTTGAATCCGTTATTGTAAATAAGCGATTTTACTTCACGTTTTCGATGACGATATTTTTGACGCCTATTACATCCAAGTCTTTAAAGTCGAGTTTGATGCTCACTGGTCCGCTACCTTGATCGATCGTGAGCTGATTGAAATGCAAAGGATCCAAAGGAAAAACGCCAAGCGCAGGATTTCCTTAAAAAAAATTACGAAAGATTACAGCAGATTCTTCTTCTAGCGATTTCAAGGAGCCCCTATTCGGGTAGTAGTCTATTCCTTTAGTTCACCCCGGGAGTAACCCTTCGGCATAATGTATTTCACCATAAAAACTTAAAGCAAGACAGTTTACCATAATGAAAAAAAAATCTTCTCTATGGTGAGATGCATTATGGTGAAAGTTTTCGACTATTTTCCTTATGTTGAGTGGTCGATTTTTTATGTTGAAGGGTAACTTACAATGTCTGCTATTTTACTGTCAAATTCATTATGGCGAACTGCATTATGTCGGCAACTCTTTCACTCAAAGTACACAAAATGAGTCCACTTACCATTACTTAAATCGACCAAAGCCCCCTGAATGGCACTTTTGAGACACTCATTAGATCCCGGATCATCTTTTTTGCATGCAGTCCAATTTTTGGCTAAAAAATCCTTTCCGTTAATGCTCAATCATTTTTTCAAAAACTTACGAAATTTCGCGGATTCAGTTAAGGAAAACAAAGCAACTAGCACCGTGAGCAACATTTTCAATACTCCTTTTAGAGAATAAAAACTTTTCGCCAATATATACCACTCCCCCTCTGAAAAAAAGTGTTGATTGCAATACTAATTTCTGTCCTTGTATTTGGTTTATAATTACAATGCCTCAAACGATCATCTGCTTGAGGAAAAAAAATTAGATCCTTGTCATCGTCTGCTGAGTCGTTTTGCGTGACTCCTTTGCATTTTGTTTGTATGCTATTAAAATATAAAAAATTATTTCATTGTTCTTGAAGATCTTATCGGCAACTAAAATTAAAAGTAATTTGTGCAAGGTAAAAAAATAAAGTATGCCCGAAAATCCAGAGGCACTTGAGTTGGGCCATCAGTCACCGATATTCGGCCGTCCTCGGCTTTCAACTCCACTTTTATTTACCCTTTTTATCCTGAACTTTTACAGTTTTTCGCACCAGAAACCACCAATTCATTTCCTGTGGTCTTTATTAAAAGCCCTAGCCGCAGAAGACAACCCAATTTACTGGAATTTTGGGCATTTTCCTCTTTCAATGACCACAAAATCACCTTTTCCTCTTTTTTATTTAAATATTTTTCGTCCTAGGAATCTACCTATTTACTTGCTTCTGGAGGGGAATGAATGGCTGGCGAGACGCACATTGAACTGGGAAGTCAAAGGGGCTCATTCAATTTCCCACTAATGTTGTTTAGTTCATCGGCCCAGAAACATCTTTCCTCCGGAGTTTTGTCGTTTTGCACGGTTTTTCTTCAGAGTAAAACCCTTACCTTCGAGAAAAGCCCAATTTTTTATTTTTCGAAATGTTTTTTAAAGCGTTTTTATCGTTTTATTGCCCGCGAAACCGCCTTTTGTGTCCAATTTTTGTACGTTTTTGAAATTTTTCGACCTAGAATCTACTTTGTCTTTTGCTTCCGGGCTTTTCTGGCGAATGACGCAATAGTTTTCGCAGGTGATACGGTGGCACAATGAACTGGGAAGTCGAAGAACCCTAGTTCTCTCCATTTCGACTTAGTCAGTCACTTGCAAATGAACGTGGGCAGCTGAGAGGGGAAGAGAAGCAGCGGAATAAATTATTCAATGGTAATTTTTAATTGTGATTTGTTTTTTTTTTTTTTTTTTTTTTAACTTGGGCTTATCGTGTATATTTTTGCATTTTTCCTCATGGGCAGTCATTAGCAGGACAAGTCTTTTATGATGAGTCTAGAAGTTCAAGGTCTTGAATGTTCAACAACATATCGAAACTATAAAAATGAAATATCTTACTTTATAATTGAGGCGCTCCGGGTACGAAGGGCGAACTCGACAAAACGTAGTTTCGAGATATTCGCATTTAAAAGTTTTCTGTTAAGGGCGAACTCGACAGAAAAGTCACTCTCTGGAATTTTCGTAGCGAGATTTTAGATTTTATAGAATCATAGAGGAAAGGGTTTTTTAAAAATTTTCGAATATTTTTTACGATTATTAATTCACAAAATGTATAATTTTTTTATTTCGTGGCGGTGAGCTGTTTTCCAAGAGGAGTGGGGCTCCCGGAAAAGGAGTGGGGGTAGTGGACTAGGATACGAGTTCGCCCTTCGTACCCGCTCGGATATCGCAGTTAGAGCTTTGCCGCATATCGGTTTTTACGTATTTTAAAGGGGAAAAAAGGGCAAACTCAATATAAAAATTACATGGGTGTATTCTTCAAAAGGTCTAGAATCTGAAAATGAAAAAAGCCCATCGTACCCGGAGCGCCTCAATTCATTTATCTTTATTTTTGGTATAAAAGAACGGCAGACGCTTTGGAGCTTAGAATTTCTGAAAGAGAAGTTATTGTGACACCCTCCATGTCAGGTTCTTTTGAAAAGGATCTTCAAGTTTCCAGACCCTGTAGAAGGAAAAGTGATTGGTAGTCTTTGCTGATCATTAATTGGTCTATGGTGCTGGCCGTCCGTCCCATGTTTTCCGGGGGTTGGAGGAAATGAGCGGCCTTTAGTGAGTTAAAATTTAGTCAAACGCATCAAATACATTTTGTGATGACGTTCTACTGCTTCTGACCATACCAATGGCTAGGATAACAGACTGCACCTCCATTTTCTCTGGACGAACACCAAGTTTTCGTCCTTGAACTTCTTCATATTTAAAAACAAAAAATAACACAAAAAATTCATAAATCAATTTTTATTGGTAGCATCAAATTGTAGTACAAAAGTTTAAATACATGGAACATTCTTCCAATTTTAATAATTTGTTTAAAAAATTTGTTGGTTTTCTTCTTTATTCTATGATGGAGAAATGGCATTTGATTCAATTTTCGAAAAAACTCGGTTTCCGATTTCCTTGAATGCAGCGCCGAAAGCTCCCGCAATGGAAGGACGGAGCTCGTTCAAAATTTCTTTCCAGTTTTCGTTTAAAAATACGTTCATGTTGTCACCTGGGGGGGAGAAATTATTTAACAATTTCACAGGAACTTATGAAATTTATTTGTTTACCTAAAGCTTTGTCTCCGTTGAATAAATTTTCGAAGTTAAGATGAAGACGGTCGGTGTCGAATGTGAAATTGACAGAATCAATTTGATAGTATTTTTTTCCTCCTTTTTCGATTTGGCTATATTCAATATTGCGGTGCCGAAGAGTCTGTCTATAAATTTAAAGATAAAATTTTTACTTTTTCTGGGATAAAAACGTCTTCTTTACGAACCAAGATCGAGTTTACAATTGCCTCTCCGCTGATAGGAAGGATCAAAACTTTTCCGCTTATTTTGTACTTCCCTTTTAGTGTCACCGTTGATGGAATTTCAAAATCGGCGACCAATTCCTTCCAGTCCGACCTTTAAAAAAATTGTTATCAATGAAAGCTGAAAGCGAAAAGAAGCATACTTGGCTGATTTGATTTTAAAATCTTTGACCCCGATGGCGTCTAAGTCTCTGAAGTCGAGTTTGATGCTAACCGGGCCGTTTCCTTGGTCGATTTTGACCTGCTCGAAGCGCAAGGGGTCCAGGGGAGTTACGCCCAAAGAAGGTTTTCCTGTAATATGAAATTAATTTTCTATTTCAACATAGTTTTTTCAAATCAATCAAATTTACCGTTGACCATATCATGGATAGCAAACTCAATAGCTTTTCCCAAACATTCGTTCATTCCTGGGTCTCCTACTTTACAAGCAGTCCATGTTTTAGCTAAAACAAAAAATATCTAAATATTTACCTTTTTAAGAGATGTAACAACTTACGAAATTTAGCCGCCTCAGCAGCTAAAATGGCAGATAATACCGAGACCAACAGTAACATTTTACAGAACGTTCCACTTGGCGGTTTTTTTAAGCTTATATACGAAAGAAGAACACCCCCACTATAATTCGTTCAATTTTTTTTCATAATTACGTCCATGGCCTTGCGAATCTTGAGATTGAAAAATGAAGTGAATTTTTTCCGACATTGATAGGCTTCCCTTTAAAATTAGGGGTCATTAAGAAGCAACTACTCATAAATTAATTATTATTAAGTGTAAAGAAATAATTATAAGATTAAATTGCCTTTGTTACTAATAAATTGGAGGAAATTTAAATATATTAATTCTTACTCTATACTTTATTTAAATGCCTGTGAATTTTTAACGCGTCCTAAAGATAAGTTGTCTACTTGAAAATTGGTTTGAAAATGGGTATGCCAAATCCAAAGGGTCGAAACGATTTTTTTTTTAGTGTGTCTGCGTTGTTAAGCAGATTTTTCGCAATTTTCTTCCGGTTTTCACCAATTTTCCAAAGAAGTGGGCTTCTGACATCAGCGTTAGAAAGACGTGACTAAAATATCAGGATCCTTTTTTGATATGGCTCGGATAATATGCCAGGAACGACCATGAGAGACGGAAGATTCGGCGTGTGATAGAGATCCTTGCGAAAGTAATCTAATCCCCTTTTAAATTGTATATTAAAAAGTCTGCTACCTAAGCGTTAGTCTAACGAACAAGGATCTTCCTATAATAATTGTTTCCAAGATATAGCGTGCGAAAATTGTTTCCGGTCATTAATTTCCTTGGAAGAAATTTTTTAACTATAGCCTGACGACTCATCATCTCTGCCCCTCTAAATCTTTATAACAACCCAAGTATTTAGTCTTATTCAAAAGAAATTAATTCTAGGTCAGAAATTCGTTTTGCGTGCTTCGACACGCAGTTAGTTCATAATGTTCTCCACCAGAGCAAAATCAGGAAACTAAACAAGATGTACCTGATAAAATATGAATTTTATATTCCTTTTAATAACATTGAAAGATTTATAATAAATAAAGATTGAAGAAGTGAGACAATAATTTAAAATAATGACCCTGCGGTAGCAGGGACTAAAGGTAGATTTCTTTTCATGATTAAAATTAAAATGTATAAACACAAAATATATAATTATGTTATAAAATGATGATATAAGAAAAATTGCGCCACTGAGCCCCTAGAAAAACATCTGATAATTTTATTAATAAAATATTTAATAATTTCCCGGTATAAATTCAAATTTTTTTTAAAGTTTAGCTAGTTCAATATTTTGCGCCTGGCTCGTCCAAACCTGCTTTAATTAATTTTTTACACGCCCTCGCAGAGGTCTTAAATTTTTTTTTTGCAAAAGGACTAGGATTTCAATAGAAAATGCCAATTTGTCTTTTAAGCCCTAAGTAAAGTAGGTGAATCGCTGGTCAGATTTCAGCCATTAACGAACTCGTCCGAGCTATTGAGATAAAAGCTCTAAATACCGGATATCGTCACCCTCACATTAAAATTGCTCCAGTTATCGTGCTAATATATATATACTTGGTACATTACAATAGGTAGATTTTTGAAGAAAAGAAATCTACCTAAAAATAAACAATAACCTTCTTTAAATGAAACTGTAAACATACGTAAATAACCTATATTTTTGCTCATTTGTGGTAACTATTTATACTTACTAGATATTTAATTGTTGGAAAAATAACCCTTTCAAAGAAAAGACTTACATATTAATGTTTTTACCTTAAATAATAAGGATTAACCTAGAAGTAAATCAGCGAATCAAGTATACCAACCTATTTATTATTTTTATAACTTTTTTTTTGCTGGAAGACGTTTTAGAAAGGAGTTAGGAAATTTATGTGAACGTTAATAGGTCTGAGCTCATTTGAATTCCATTACACGACGGTGGCTCATTTATTTAAATATGGCTTTCCAAAAGGGTTAACCATTAACTTTCCTCGTTTATCGCTTGTTTTGACACCTGAACAACAATTATGTGAGCCGAAGGTGGTCTGGATTTCAGGATTTTAAAAAATAATCTTCCAAAAATATGGCCTTAAATTACTTCCTTATTGGCAAGCAGGGTCGATTTGGGAGGAAAGGAAGTTCTCGACGATTTTGTTACGAAGGAAATATTGATTTTATAAGGTCAAAATAATTATTTAGAGTTTAGAGATTCTTATTTTATTTATTTTTATCTATAATCTGTAAATTCATGCCCCATATTAGTACATTCAAAGTTGGGAAAGTGGCCAAGCTAAATATAGACGTCTTTTTTATTTGATAGGCGGATATTCTTTATCTTCCACGGTCATGCGAAATTAATTTTATTTTCCCCCCGTACCTAAGAACCCGAAACGGAAACGTTGTACTTAAAGAAAAATTTAATAGATGGCTCCACTTGTCTTTTTTTTTAAATAATAATATTTCTCTAAGTTTACAGAAATCGTAAAAACATGCCTAACAAAAAACATGGAAGACTTTTTAAATACGATGAATTTCATAGGTTTCAATTTTTGAAAAGATCCTATTTCCGATTTCCTTAAATCCGGCGCTAAACGAGCGTGAAATCGCTGGCTTTAACTCTTTGATTACATCCAATCCATTTTCATTTAGAAAAGCATTCATGTTATTTCCTGAAATTATTTTTTTAACGATTTTTGGTTTTGTGCTAGTCATACCAAGGACTTGGTCACCGTTGAATAGGTTGTCAAATTTTATTTGACGTTTGAAACCTCAAAAAATAATTGAAATCGTCTATGCGGTGGATCTTTTATCTCCGACATTTTGTTCACTCAGTTTCAATATAGCAGTGGCGTTAAAATTGTCTAAAGTGACAGAATTTTTTTTAAATTAATTAAGTGCTCATAAATATTGGTACCTACCCATAACGATCTTAGTATCTCCGTCTCCTTGGATAGGAAGAATCAAAATTTTCCCTTCGATTTTATATTTTCCTTCTAGTGTAAGTTGAGGAATCAAAAAATCGAATTTCAAGTTCTTCCAATCAGTTCTAAAAAATAAATTAATAAGTAGGAAAAATATTTTTTCCTTTTTCCTTTGAACAACTGGAAGAAATCAATCTTTTAATCTTAATTATTTTCAATTTAGGATTTTTAAACTTACTCAGCATTTATAATTTTAATATTTTAATTCCCTTTAAGTCCAAATCGTTAAAATCGAGTTTGATAGCGACAGGTCCAGTTCCCTGGTCAATCGTTAATTTATCAAAACGCAATGGATCCATAGAAAAAACGCCAAAAGCTGAATTTCCTAAAAAATCTTTAAAATTATCATATCTAATATGATAATAAAAATAGTAACCATTATTTAAATCGTTTAAGCGCTCTGAATAGATTTCTTAAGGCAATTCTGTTCATTTTCCTCACTTTTTGCACAGAGGGCCCAATTTTTGGCTTCAAATCAAGAAATAGTTTACAAACGTTCAAAGTAAAGAAAGAAAAATTAAGACTCACGAATTTTGGCGCACTCAGCTAGAAAAGCTAGACGAAGAACAAATGGAAGAAAATCCTGACTAAAAGCATTTTTTTCTCTTATCTAGCTTAGATGGAGATTCTACAAAAATTGAATCCTCTTTATATTTTGTACCTTCCTTTATGTGATTTTCGTCCTTGGTTGGAGGCTTAAAAAAGTTTAAAAAATAAAAAATTGTCTTTTCAATTTTTCACAAAAGAAACTTTTTTTGGACATAAACTGTTAAGTAATTCTGATATTTATGATTTTTCTCAAGCTTGTTAAGGATAACAAGAATCAATCTACTCCATAAACTTAAGATGACGGGCCGTTTATTTTATTCTTAATTAATTATCTGAATGCTAATTACCAAGTTTAAAAAAGAAAATCGAATTCCTTTCATCTCGGGTTTCGCCCACCGATGAAAAAAGACGCCAACGCGAGTGGTTTACTCGCCTTGAAAGGATGCCAGAATAAAACGACTTATTCCATCAGTCGATGGTTTTATGAGGTAGTAAAATCAACTCAACTATTGAGTCATTTACCATTCAAGTTGATTTTTCAGACTCGTTAACCTGTTCTCACCGATTGCAAACCAGTCGCTAAGAACCAAAAAGAGACATTTTTTGCCCACAAAATTATTTGAGGGCCAGAAAGTATAAATTTAAATGAAGTCCTATGCAAATCAGATCAATCGGATCTTTCGTTTGCTCCTTTAATTATGTTATGATACCGGCATGAAAAACCTGAGTCTCCCGTCTCTGTTGACCAATAAACTTAAAATTTTTAAAGCTTTCTCCTGTCTTTTTAGAAAAGAACCTGCTTTGAAATCCACATAGATCCTAAAGCTCGTCCTAAAAAGAAGCCAAAACCCTTCCACAATAGCCAGAAAAAGTTATGATGTCAACTTTCTGCCGTGCACGTTTTCAAAGCTCCTCTTGGGGGATTCGCGGATTCGCTGGGGAGAGTTCAGGATCTTCTTTATTAGCTTGTGCTCTAAAATTGCCATTTTACAGCTTTCTATATGGGTATTTTCGTAAAGATCTGCTTAATTTTAAGTCGACTGAGATACTGCACAAGAAGTCCTAAAGGGTCGAAAAAACCATTCCCAAAAACCTTCTGTGAAAGTATAACATTAAATTTCATTTCGGAAATGGAAAAAGATAAAAAGGGCTCTTGAGCCACATTGTTCTAGCGACGCCACTGATTTAGCTGATTTGTGGGCTTGTTTTCCCTGCCTACAACTCGATTTTTCGGCATTTTTCGGTAGTTTGTAGGCTGTCGTCCACACGATCTACATTTCACGTCGTTCGGAAGTTATTATTCATTTTTTTAAGCTTTCGCCTGGCAAGATAGAACGCTACCTCTTTCCCAGATAAATTAGGAAGCTGCAAATATTGGTAGCTAAGCAAAGATGGGCGGAAGATTCCATAATCTAAAAAAATCAAAACAAAGTTGAACTCCGTATAATTCCAGGGGGGTGAAAGGACCCTTTTTAGACTTTTGATAAATGACTATTTCGACCTTCAGACAGCAGGTGTTTTCAGGTGCATCTACCGTGGGAATCCCCCCTCCAACTTTTGCACTCCTAAAGTTTTATTGTTTTCATTATCATCTAAACAAGCACCAAAAATAAAGAAAGGGAAAAATATCGATTTTTTTTATTGAATGAATTCGTAGTAAAAAAAAGCTTCACCCCCACCATCGGTTACGATAGAGTGGGAGAAAGGAGAAGTGAACAACAGGTGGCTTTAGTACGAATTCGAACGCCATCTCGGCTGCATGTCTGACGCGTCTTTTTTATTCAGTGTGTGATGTGCTCCGAATTATTGTTTGGATATCATTTTACCGGTCAGTCATCATTTTTTCTTCTAATTTTTTTTCCTTCCGCAAATACGAATTTCTGTCAATTTTTATCAACTTAATTTTTTTATTTATCGAAAAAAAAAGTAAACAATGTAATTGTTTTTTTAAATCAAGACAATCAGTTAATATTTTTATTTTGCCAAAAAAATGTTTGATCTAATTTCGCCTTTAATTTAATTTTCTAATGAAAATTATGATTAATTTTTTTTGTTGATGGACTATGGAATTACCCAGAGTTCAAGTGTTAAATTAATTCCTAATTCCGAATACTCGTGAATTAAAAACCGTAGCCAGAGGGGATTTCATTGACTCTTCAGCTTGGAGAGGTTGACCGTGAACTCGAAAGCAAAATTATACGATTACAGTTGTCAAAATTTAAAAAATTACATTTTTTTTTCTCAGAAATTGAAGTTTAGACCCTTATTTATGATCAAGATGGCATGTGAATCGCCAAAATATTCAATTACTACGCTCCTTTGTGTAGAACCTTAAAATTTCTTGGTCAAAGTGCATTTTTTTAATTTATCGATACAACGTGACTGGAGGCAATAAAAAAATACCATTAGCACACATTTCTTTTTTTCTAATTAACTTTTGTAATTGAGTTTTTAAGTAGAAAATGGGTTGGAAGCCCAATAATATATTTCTGTCTGAAGTTATATTAAGGAAGAAATTCCATAAAAACTTTTCTTTTAAACTAACGTTTATATAGAGTCCTAAGTCCATTTCAAATAATACAGAATTAATTATAAAATCATATTGCTTATCGTAATATGTACTTTTTATCAATTTTGAATCTATTAAAAATAATGAGGCGGTTACTGAACTAACCCTTTTTAGATGTATTCAACTTTTTTTTGTCAGAGTAATACCCTTTTTAACCAAAATTTTTGGGCGTTTTCCTCTGTTTCTCTTCCTATAAACACCCTTTTTGGGCGTTTTCCAACGTCTTTTGCCCATAAAACACCCTTGAAACTCGGGCGTTCTTCGCGGTTTTTTTGCCAAGACTTTCTACCTTACTGGAACCTAGAATCCTCCATTGATGAATAATAAAATTTTATTGAAAACGGTGACTTAAGAAGCCTTGAACTGATAAATCTTTCGCGTAAAAAACGAAAAATAAAAAAAGAAGTTCGTCGTGTACGCAGTTTTAAATCACTCCGGAGTGACAAGGACACTTATTTAAACGAGATAAGCCGCGTTTTAAACCTAGGATAGCATTAGTCCACTTTCACCTCCACCCGGGAGACAAAGTAACCTTTTCCATTATATCAAAAGACGCCGGCGCTGAAAAGGTCAGAAAAATTTCAATTCACTTTGAAAAACGTCCGAGACGGAATGAGAATTGAAGCAGCCACCGTCTTCATGCTAGAATGAGTCCGGGAGTCGCTCGGGAAAATGTGGATCCAACAACCGTGAAGTATCGAATTAAAACCATTCAAGATCAACCTGTCCCTTCCAGTAAACATGAGAAAAAAAAAAACTTCTAACTACTGAAACCTCTATTATCTGATTTTGTAGATTATGAAAAAAAATTTATTAATTTTAAAATCTTGTTTGTTAGACTTAAATAGCTTCCACCGACCGCAATCTCTTGAAATAAAATCCCTTGGCCATGAAACTCGTGATTCTAATAATTTTCAACCGTAATTTTTATTATCAACAAAATCCCTAGAAGAAATAAAATGACGGGAGAAAGACACGAACGGATATAAAATAGGGTCGGCTTAACTGCTCGTGTAATTTAATCTCGGATTTTTTTTATGGCGAGGCTTTTTTGCCTTTGATATGCGTATAATTTGATTTGCATTCATGATATTGGAAGTTTTAAACTATTTTTAATCATAAAATTTAGCGGGGAAATCTCCGAAAAACGATTTAACAACGAACTGTTTCCAAAACGCCCTAAAATCCAGTAAAAAGGGAACTTTCTTGAGAAAAACCTGAGGAAAACTTCGAAAAATTCGATTTTTCTGGACAAAAAATCAAGAAAAACACCATGTAAAGAAAGAGAATTTCTAACAACAAACCTAGGAAAACGCCTGAAAGTTCAAGAAAAGGGGGTTTCTCGGTGGGAAAAAAATTACAAAAATTCCAGAAAATATCGAAAAAAAAATTCTTTTGACGGAAATCTCCGAAAAGGGAAGTTTCTTGGGAAAAAACGTAAGAAGGGACGCGACGATTCAATTACGAGAATTACTCCGATTGTCTACAAATTGATGAATCACTTCTTTAAAAAAATGTCGTTCAAGGTTTTTTTCTTAACAAAATTTTAATGAAATTCATCAAACCGGTTAAAAAAAGTTTAATGAAGTAATTTGTCTTTAATCATTCAAGTCCCCGTGGGGTAAATATTCGCAATGACCGGGTTTATAGGAGAATCCATTTATTTAATATATTTTTTTTAATCGTTTATGCAAAAATACCGGATCGATAAAGAATTTTAAGAAAAAAACAACAAAATTTTAAAATTGACAGAAATCGTACTTTGTGGCCCTGGATGAATAAAATGTATTGAAAAAAAATTGTTTTCTCCAGGTGACGTTAAGTGATAAATGTAATGCCGTCAGGCTCGAAAGAGCTCGAAGGCTGCCAAGAGCCGGCCGAAGATCAATTTTGGCCTCGTCTCGGTGCAGGTAAGAAAGATACTTTCAAGTCAAAAGTTTAATTTGAAAAAATTTTAGAAAAAAGCCAATAAATAAAAAATTCCGGTTATTTAGTACCTGTGGCCTTTGAGGTTCAACCTAGTTTTTGAACGGGTTCAAAGCCCGGGGCGAAATTTCTGAGTTTGCAGTTTCTTTATTTATTTTGAAAAATGATAGTTCGATTTTATGGTCTATTTTTGACCTACGAGTGGATTATAAATCGTGTGGGATTGTCGCCTCTATTTTTTTTTACTTTCCCCCACTTCTGTCGTCTTCATTTCCCACGGATGTTGGCTCCTTTACAACAACCCCAAAGGGTTATTCGAGTCACCCTTTCGATTAAATTTTCTCTTTTATGTCCTTTTTTTGTTGGTCTGTCTTTTCTCCCACTCCGGGAGCCGCTTCGGATGAGTCACGGTCGGGTTTTTCGAGATGGAGGCCCAGACGGAGGCCTTTTTCGACCCACGCACCTGTTGTGTTTACATTATAAAATAGTACGGGACCGGACTGCAGAATTGAGACTTACTGGATCAGAACGACCTTGGGATAGGTCGCTGATAATTTTTGTTTAAAAAATTTTATACTCAAAGAACCCGCATTGATAACAGTAAAAACTTCTTCTTTGCCTTCTCTTTTCTGTCGTCAACATTGTTATTTCTCAAGATACTGAAAAAAGCGTTCTCATCGCGACCGTTAAACATCTATAAAATGATTTTTTATTTTCTTGAGAACGCTCCTTCCAATTAAAGCGCTGAAAAAATGAATAATGAATAAGAACATTCTTCACCACCCTTGCAAAAAAAATGACAAAGAGCTATTTTCGTTCTTATTCAAGGATTTCCTCCATTGGATTAAAAAATTAGGTTGCGCAACCTGGCAAATTGGATCTGAAAAAATATTGAATACCAGAGGTATTAAAAGAATTTCATGTTTGTTATTATTGATTGCGAAAGGTTCAAGTTCAAAGATGGACGCCAGACCGGAAAGGGTACAGACTGCAGAGGCGTTTCTACATCCTCCCCGTAGATTTATCGGCAGCGCCAATTAAAATGTAGCATAAGTAGACTTTTTATGATAAAATAACATGCAAATTGGAAAAAAAAGTTTAAAAAGATTAGAAAAAAAAGGGTGAAAGGGGGGAGTTTGGAATGTTGCGTCATTCGTCCTACTTGATGTTTGGGACTACCGTATGTGATGAATAAGTCTCGCCAGAATAATACTATTGAGTTTACGGTAAGAAAATGAGGGCTGGTCTACGGCGGTGGGAATAAATTCATCTTTTGTCTTCACGACGTCTTCCTCGGGGCGTTCGTTTTCACGCAAATCGAGCACGAGAGCCGCGAAACGTTTATTGTCCGACGGGAGAACCGGTCCACCTGTTCGGAACAGAACGTCCAACAAGTTCTCCACTCGTAAAAATTTATTTTTCCTGTCTCCATCTCCTCAATAATAAAATCTTTGTTTTCTTCGGAATAATAGGCGCTTAACGGGTATAAACTTCGGAATTTTAAAGCAATTTTTTTTTCTTGACCGCTAAATTAAATTTATTGGCCATTCAAAAAATTATGGAAAACAATGTAAATTTTAGCAAATTTTTTAATAACAATTTTACCGAACGGTCGGGCATTTTTTTGACTGCATATTTCGTTCATATCATCATTGTCAAATTTTATTAATATCCCCGAAACGGAAGTTATTGTGATACCCTCGAGAGATGCTTTTCATAAATGGGGACCTCGAGGCCCCTGGCCATGAGGAAGAGGCCTTCTCCCTCTTTTTCTTTTCTTTTTCTTTAATCCTTGCGTTAGCCTAGCATTCTAGGCTGCTGACTCTCGCCATATTGCCATGGCGTGTAAGCTCCTGGGACCATCCTTCTTCATGGCAACCTTAAAGAATTTTTTTATTTTAAGTGGTAAATAATTTTTCTCGTTCTCACCCATTTCTCATTTCTAGTGCTCAGGTTAAATTACCCCAGAGTTACATGCGATGGACGCGATAGAACGTTTTATTCACGTCACGTCTTGTTGGCCCCAAAAAAAGGACCACGTATTTACATTTTTTATCACACTTTTTATAAAAAAGTAACTAGAGCCTTCTTTTGAAAAAAAGAGGTCCAATTAAAAGAAATACAATCAAAAAACAAAACGTCTCTAAGATCCAATTAAAGATTAGTGTCTAAAAACGGTTAAGATTCGTCGATACACCTAATTACTCGTCCAGGACGTGTCTGTGTATCAGTAATTTCATTTAATTTATTTGAAAAAGAAAAGAAAATTTTTTAAGGGTCTTGTTGGTCATTGATAAACATTGTTTTTCTGGGCGATCATTAAAAGGAATTTTTTTATGTTAATACACGATTTACATAAGGAGGAACATATGGTGGAAAAATGGGAGGGTAGCTACTTGTCAAAAGAAAACAAGAAAGAAGGAAAATGGGTCCCCAGATCAACTTTGACGTATGGGCAGATTTGGGTCATTTCCGCCTAAGGGCAGGCGCCAGAGGGCCGAAAAAGCGATTTTTTCCCCCTGGGGTGTGCCCAATAAACATTTTAAATATTTTTTACACCAAATTTTTTAAACTCAATTTAACTGTATTTGGTGCAAATAAGATCATTACATTTTTTCTGAGGAAAAATGGCGACTTTCGGAGCATCTCATGAATCAAGGTCGTTTTTTGACTGTGGGGTCTGGAAGACCCATTTTAAAATCGTCTTTGATGGTATCACAATAACTTTATTTTGAGAAGCTGTCTTTGAGAGCAAAAAAAAATTGAATTGGTTCTTTTGATTGTTCAATTTATTCCTTTTAAATGTTTAAAAAGTGAACTAAATATATAGAAATATGTAAATTACGATGTTTTAAGCGCCCTGTAATTATTATTTATGATTATTTATTTTTTCTGTCAAAACGTAACACTTTCGGGGTGTAATTATGGTTGAATATTTTAAAATGTTTAACAAATAAGGTTTTTAAAAAATGTTTATTAATTCGCCTTGACGAATTGTGGTCTCGAACCGGAGCAGGACCATATCGGGCTTTAGGTGAGGAGTGCACCACACCTATTGTTCTTTTCAACGCCTCCGTACGTTTCTTTCGCAACGGAGCCTTCTAACCTACTCGAATTTTGTTTGAGAAAATCGGTAGACGGGAAAACGTTTGACGCCTCCCCGACTGGGTTGATTGGCTGAGGTCCAGGAGATTTTGGAAGCTGAAATCTAGCAGGGACCAGACGACATTATAGGCGTCGAATGGGGAGAGGAGCAGCTCCCGTCTAATATTTAGAGCCCTACGACTTTATCCGGGACATTTCCCCCTTTTTCGTTTAAGGAACTCAAAATGTCGCCTATTTTTGGCGTTTTCCGATTTTAGCAAAGGGAACCTGTTCTCCTAATTTTTAAAGTTTTCTTCCAGTTTTTTGATTGGAAAAAACCTTCTTTTCTATATTTTTGGCCCTAAAAGCCCAATATTTCTGGCTTTTTGACCGTTTTTCTCGATCGTGTGGATATGACTTCAATAACGCCTGTAGTGTACTCCAGTTTGAATGATTAAAAAAAATTTTGTCCACATCCTATGTGGTTCCCGTCTCGTATAACGTGTCGAATAACTCAGCATTAATTTCAAAATGGGAAAACACAAAAACTTGAACTTGATACTAAAAAAAACGAGAAGCTTTGTGCAATTTGAATGCATTACCGCACCTGCGAGTCCACCCATCCGTAACGTCTATAAAAGTTTGGGTCGTTCAACTGTATTCCCTTTTTTTACCTCCAAGCTCGGTTTAATTTGAGATTATGTTAATAAAATGACGCTCAATTAAACCCGATAAGCCGACTGTCATTACGTCAAAACGAGACATCCTGTTTGAACTTTTTTATGTTTCCTTTTTAACAAAAAATTTAATTTTATCTTCTGAAGTTTATGTTTCTTTCATATCTGAAATATTCGCTCGGATTTCTGTATTCATCGTCGGATTTTTTTTGTGGTATTCTGCGTAAGAAGCGTTCATGGTCGGGCATTACGAAATCCGGGTTTTCGAAGTCGCATTCGTTTTTATAGGAGTCGATTTCCAAAAAGATGTTTTTTAACATTTCCTTCGAGCTTTTTAAGACGTCTTTGAGTCTTTGGCATCGGGTCAGAAGGTGGTTTAAATTTTCAAGTTCTTTTTTGTCGCGATCTATTTTTTGATTGGACGTTTTGGTGCTTCTTTGATATGCATGGCGTTGATATTGAGCTGACGTCTGACCCTGTCGAGCTGTTCTATAACCTCGTGTATTTCGTCGAGTTCGGAGTTGGATTTGCAGTCGCCGCATCCTCGGCATTTCGTACTTGAAATCGACGTCCTTCTTATCTCCTCGAGCTTCTTTTTGAGATAATCGACTTCTTTATCTTTGCTTACAAGCCTGTTTGACAGGCTGTGAATATCGCTTTCCAGTTGCGTCCTGCTTTTCGCCGAATTCGTCGACGTCCTTTTCGAACGGTCGTTGGACGAGCTTCTCACCGATTCTTTACTCGAACGCCTGTTCTTAACGTTTGAAACGCTCGGACATTTACGTTCCGACGAAGAACCTCTTGAATTTGATTTAAATTGACCTCTTTTCTGCACATTCGGAAATTGCATTTTAGTTTTATTTTTCAACTCATATGATTAGTCTACAAAAAAAAAGGGAAGCCGGACATCTGCATAAGCCACCCCCCGTTGAGAATTTCTAACAATGCAACCCTCTCACTTGTTCGGCGTTAAATGATTTTTTTTCCCTCCTCCCCATTTTCAAAGGGTAAAACGAGCCCTTCAAATTAGAACAAAGAGGGCTTCCCACTACTTACTCTGCCTAAAAAACTTCTTAACCTAGAAAAAACAAAAACCTGTAATATAAATGATTTAAATGCTTTATTTTTTCTCCTGAGACTGAGCAAAAAACCATTTAATATTCATGATCACATAATCATATAAACAATTTAAACTAGAAAGCTAGAAATATCCTTGATTTGCTAATAGGAAAATATTCAAGCCTTAAGGAATTTTATTTCTACTCTTCTTGGTTAAACCGCTTGTTTACAAGGTGTTAAAATCTAATCCTAGGCGTCAGGAATACATTAAAACATAAAATAACAGCAATTAAACGATTTAAATAAACGTCGACGAATAAATTAAAAAATAAGGTTTTTTTCTCTCCCTTTAAATAACCTTTATTTTAAAACCAGTCTTTTTAAACTTTTAGTGACCATATTTTATCTTTCGAATCGGAAGGTGTGTGCGATGTGGGAGATAAATTGCGATCATATCTTTTAAAAATGGTGAAATTACATCATTTTTCGGTTTTAAAAAAATAGTACGAATTTGCAATTTGTTGGGCGAATGGCTCAATAACGAGTAATTTAAAGAGAAAAAAAGACAGGTCCGCAATTAAATTTACGTGAGGATCTCCGTCCTTGCTTTAAAAACTATTATTAAACTTAAATGCAGATTTCACAATATTTTAAAGGTTAAAATGTACGAGTTAAGAAGTCCAATTAAAATCTAGAATTATTCCTAAGTTTTAAGGACAAAGTGAAGAAAAAACGTTTTTAAACTAGAAAATGATGGCGATTTAGATGGTCGCTATAAGTGGATGATCATGTAGGAGTTTTAAAAGGGCGCCGTCACACATGCGATGACGAGAGGGTGTGAAGCATCTGTCGGAAAAAGTTTCTCGTTGGTGGGGGCAAAAAAAAAAAAGAATCCACGCCTCAAATCTTCTTTTTTAATTTCAAACATCCTCTTTAAGAAATATGTTCCTAATTCAAATCGTAAAAGTAAAAAAATAATTAGGCCAGAAAAACCCTTTCTGTGGTGTTTTCCTCGTTTTTTGTCCAGAAATTTTGAGTTTCTCCTTGATTTTTTTGTTTAAAAAACACCCGTTTTAGTTTTTTTTGTCCGTTTCCCTCGATTTTTTCGGCCTAGAGTGGCTCTTTTGTCCTAAAATGGAATTCCATTTTTTGGGTTTTTGGTCAGTAAAACCGATTTTTGGTTTAAAAAACACATTAAATGTAAAACTTTTATTGTACATTCTCAGTTTTTCGTAGCTTTTCATCCGAGAAACCACCTTTCGAACATTTTTCTCGGTCTGCTGGCCCAGTGAAACCCACAATTAACCTAATTTTCAGTCGTTTTCCTCAATTTTCCGGCCATAATGAACGCGTATGTCCCATTTTTACGGAGTTTTCCTTTGCTTTTTTGACGTAAAACACATTTTTGGGTGCTTTTCTCGATCTTAACGATATGAACCATTTTACTGGGTTTCTATGTTCATTGTTTGATTTTCTTCGGTTTTTTTTTAAATCCGGAAATCACCCCGATTGGTGAGGTTTTCCTTGATGTTTTTGGATGGAAAGGTTGGCCTAGGAAAACTCTTTTTCCTCGTTTATATGAAGTTTCCTTAAGTTTTTTGAGCTGGAAAACACCTTTAGGGTGGTTTTTCGATATTTTGTTATAGAATCTAATTTTGTGTTGATGGCAAAAAACCACCATTTTTGACGTTTTCTAAGCACGAGAAACCTCCTGATTTTGGGGTTTTCTCAATCTTCTGGTGGAGAATCAGTTTTTCTCCATGTTCAGACTCCGATGTTTAAAGACGCGCACTTAGGGAATATTTTTTGTGTTTATTTACCCTCGAAACTAATGGGAAGAGGTTCCCCTTTCGTGAATGAAACTCAATACTTGAAAAGAGTGCCGGATTATGTAAATGAACAAATCTCCTCAAGTGGCCACCCTATGACTTTATAGAAGCCGAGAGATGGGAAGGCAAAAAAAAAATTTTACCTGTTACCCAACTCCGACAGTGAAGAGCCGTTTTGTGGCTGCGTTCATAATTCGATTTTAAATATTACAAAAAAAATTATTAATGGGATAAGCCAAGATTATTAATCAGAGAAGAAACTTATCCCTTATTTGGAACGTTATGAAACGTCTGTCCCGAATGAAAAACACCTGTTGAGCCAAATAGCCCGAGCAAATTAAGACTTTTGCTTACCCCTAAGCATCCATACTAAACAGTGAAATTCGTTACCCAAAAAACCTCCAGGACTTTTAACCGACTAATTCGTCAAAGTCATTAGCTATTTTGAAGTTTGAGCGACAGACTTAATTCCGCACCCAATTCCATCTGTCAAAATAATATTTAGCTCCTTGGTTACCTTTTTAATTTTTTTTCGTCTGTTTATTTTTATAATTAATCAAAAAAAAATCTTTGATTGCTATAAGCGGTAACATCTTCGTTTATGGAGCATGTGCTTCTTAGTAGGGGGTTCGGAGATTTAAAAATAAAACGTTATCTCCTTTTGATTAATGATGGTATAGACGAGGAAAAAATGGACCGAACTTCTCGATTAGTAGGCAATGTGTCATTTCATTTATAGAGACGGAGCGTAGAAAATCGATTTCAAGTGCTTCCCAGACGGAATTTAATGATCCACGTACTTTCGAGTTTCGTTTTGTTTCTTTTTCGGCTTTCTAGCCCTAGAGCCACCCACCTTTCGTCGTGAAGCCACGGGGAGATTTTTTTTTCTCCATTGTCATCGTACGAAGGTTCATTAAGGGTTATTCTGTATATAGGGCGGACTGTTACATGACAAGTGGAAAGTTAGACTTTAAACTTTTGAAAGTTGTTTATTCTAGACAAAATAAGTTTTCCTGAGCTTATTAACAATTTTGTGATCCTATCTTACGGGACCACTAATATCAAAATTGTGGTCGTTAGGTTTTTTTTTACCACCCATCTCTACTTACCTCACTTATTACCGAGGTTTTCCCACCGACAACCCCTTTGTTTCTGGATTTTTGGGCGCTCTTTTTTGTGGAAATTTTTTGTGTTCCCTAAATTTTTCTGCAAAGGAATTTCAGGCGCTTTTCTCTGATTTTGGGACTAAAAGTAAAAAATAAAATCATTTTCATAGCATTTTGGGATTTTTCATTCATTTTCTTTTTAAAAAATCCCTTTATAGTGGATTTTTGAGGGCTATTGGCTCAATAAAAACCATTTAATTGATTTTTGTACGTTTTTGTCCAAATATTCCCATTTTTACCGCACTTTTCCCTTAATTCGGTGTAATATCCGAAAAACATCCTTTTTATTCATTTTTCTCGTCCGATGCGAATAGTTACCGCCTTGAAAGTGGATTTTTAAAGTGAATTTAAACGCAACAATCTTATTTTCTCGAAGATTAAAAATGCATAAAATTGTTTATAAGGTGCTATAATTATATGTTGCTTAATTATAAAGTATAAAATAAACAATTCACACGTGAATTCCCAAGTATTTTTCAGTCATTTTTTCTTGAATTGAAAACGTTATTCTGTACGGTTTAATTGTTTCACAAGTGGTTGATCTAGGAAAAAAAAAGCCTTTTTTCAACCGGAAATACCTAAAAATTATAATCTGATTGTTACGGTTAGCGAGTTTTTAATTATAAACTAAATTAATTTAAAATTATCTTTAGAATTGAGGTTGATTTATTTTTTATATTTTGACACTCCGATAACCCTATAATGCAGGACAATGACTTAGATCTTCCGATTTGTCTGGCGTAAAAAGATTTTGACTGGAACAAATTTTGTTTCCTAATCTAAATGGTTCCTATTTCCGAGGTGTCGTGATAGTAAATAAAAGATAAGATTAGGTATCTTTAAAAAAAGTAGTTTTTTAATAGTAAACCTCTGCAGTTGTCCTGATTTTTAAAAAATACGAATTTTGAAAATAATTTAATTTTGTTTGTTTTAGGTAAATATCATTTTGGATTTTAAGATGGAACATAAGGTAACATTTAAATTATCACATACAGGCTAGAAAAGCAAATTTAGAAAAAGCTATCAAAGAAAAACGTGACGAAAATGCAGCATGCGTGAGTTTCAAAATGTTTTCAGTTCATGGGAGAGAACGATGATTAAAACACGAAGATATGTCACGTATTGTCACATTTCGGCTTCGTTTGCTTTTCTATTATCAATATACGCTGTGGATTCATTTTTTTATAACTAAAAATCATAGTTTGATGTCAAAATCCTTGAACGTATGCATTTGCATATAGAATTACAGGTTATGCTTGTCTGCTCCCGAATCTCTAAGTCGATGAAAATCTTAATTTTTAAGGTCCCCGCCTTAATTTGGAATATTTATTTTTATTTAAAAAAATTTAATATTTAAATGTTGGAAAATAGAACGAGGTCGAAAGTCGTAACTCGAAGTCATGCCTGCGGAAAAGGTTTAAACTGATCAATATGTATAGCTTGAGACACGATTTAAAAGGTTTCTAAGAGACTAAAATAAAAAGAAGATCCATTGAAGTTCAAAAGGTGAGATTTTTCTTCGCGCCTTCGGGTTCGTTTGGTATTTCAAAGTCGGACCCCGAGAAGTTCCTTGTTTTAAAAGAGGGGAAAAGAAGTAACCGGTGGAAGTCGCCCATATTTGGAAGTCGCCATAAGTACGACGGTGACGCATACACTTTCACTCCGATGCACTCCATTTTATGCATGTGGAAGAAAATCGTTTGGTGTGAAAACAATTCGGTTTATCGCCTTCTCCAGGGGGTCCATTAGCCGATAAAAGTGTTTAAACGCTGCCCTGGTTGAGATAGACACCGAAAGTGAGAGAAAAAAAAACTTGACTGATATGAACCTCATTTGTTTACGTCATTCCGACAAAAGGGTGACGAGGGTGGTTTACAAAAAAACCAGCATACCTCCGACCTTAATTTTTTCTGTAGGTAGCGAAAGGACCACCGACCGATTTATAAGCATTTATCCTGTTTATAGATTTCATAAATTACCATAAATACCACAATCCCCATTGACAGGGAAGAATCTAAATAAAAAGTGTTTCAACAGGCTCTGACAGCGCCTTCTCAAAAAACTAGATTTTTTTAGTATCAAGGCAGAAAAAAAAACTGCCCAGCTTGGCCAGGCCATCAAGGGGTTAACATAAAATTTACAAGGAGTATTAAGTGAAAATTTGGTGTCGATCAGAATAATAGTAGGCCCGTAGCGCCTTAAGCAAAACTTCAAACTGACAGATCTCAGCAATTTTTAAAAATTAAAAAAAATCTCTTGTCATTTTCAAGCCACTGAAGGAAAATTTGGTGAAAATCGGATGAAAATTGCGGCCGTTAAGTGTACGGGAAAAAACTGGTGACGGGTGGGTCTGTAAGACCCTATCCCAAAAACCTGACATAGAGGTTAATACAATATCTTCTATTTGAAAAATTTAAATCTAGCGGCAGATGATAATTTTGATCCTAAGAGTCTAGAAGACCCAATTTCCGAAAATCATCTTGATAGGTATAAAACATTTTTCTTTTGTGGAAGAAAAAAAAATCAGTTGCGCCCCTTCAATCTCGAATAGAATTCAACGCTCTAAGAAAGTATGCTTGAGTGCAATTAAAAAATATTTTTGTCATTGTTTTTTTTTTTGTTACGGAAAAGGTTCAAAAGCGATTTTCGTTCCTTTGATACATATTCTGAGAAGCTCCATAGGGTGCACCCTGTAATTTGGCAAAGAGGGGACACCCAGGAGAGAGGCCGACAAAAGTGAGTCATTTACAAAAAGGAGACCTTTTTTTACCTCCCAAGCTAATAACCCCGTGTTTTCAAATTGTACCCTCGTTCAGGATTAATAATTCGTTCAATGTCGAGGTGAAACCATTTGTGATTTTTTTTTCTATTGCCTGAGGGATTTTCCGCTCTATTGTCAAGTCAAGGACTCCCTCGTTTTCGACCGTAAAAAGTTTTATCCTTATTCAACCGAAAAAAAACTGTTTTCTGTGATGAAATTCATGAAAGTAAAATCGAGGTTTTGTGTAATTATGGCTTAGGAATGCAGGTAAACAATAAAAAAAAAGTGAAGCTTAATAATGGGTAGGAGCGTAATAACGTTCCGCTGTGGGTGCTTAAAGGTGTTATTTTAATTTTGCGATTTTGCCCATAAAATATTCTATTTTACTGCACACCGATGACTCGAAACCACACATTAGGCTTAAGAAGTTTTTTAAAATAAAGAATTGATTAAATTTTGAGATATTTGTTTGACGGGGAAGGAAACGAAAAGGGCTTTTATGGCATTGCTACTAAGAAGTTTGTACGGTATTTTTCCGCTTTCTGGACACAGGTAGGTCTTCCTTTTGTACTCTTCCCAAGTTAGGACTATAAAAATTTTAAAGGGCGGAGCAGGTCGTACCGTGTTGTTAAATAGTTCTCACACGCAAGGGGACCCCTAGTCCTACAAAACAACACGATCCACTTTAACCACCTTAAAATTACACGCCGTCGTAAACCGCCGTGTTAAAACCGAACGTTTAAAAGACGCTAAAATATTTTCAACTTTCTTCTTAACGCTGGAAAATTAAGCTCAAAGGAGCTTTTTCGCTCAAATCCGCCTAATAACGGAGAAAAACGCCCGAAAATCAGATTTAAACGGGATTTTTGACCAAAAATACTAGGAAATGCCTAAAAGAAGGGTGTTTTGGCATAAAATGCGAGAAATTGCTGAAAAATCGGAGTCAGACGGGATTTTTGGCCAAAAATATGAGAAAACTGCCCGATAATCAAATTTAAAGGGTGTTTCTTGACCCAAAACATTAGTAAAACGCTCAAAAAATTATATTTGATACTTAAAGGTTGTACGGGGAGAATCTTGCACACCCCTCTCTAATGGCAAAACTTACGCCTGTCCGTGTGATAAGTTTTGGAAGCTCTGAGAGGGTTGCAAATTTCCTTATTTATAAAGTCGGATCTTTGTTGACTAAGTACATAGCTCTGATCCTCAACGTCCACCTGAATTGACAACCCGCTGGGCCATTTTTCAAGATCAGTCACCCTTGAAAATTAAAATGTCTCCCTTAGAGAAGAGAGGTTAATCTCATTTTATTTTTCTCGGGTTAAGGGGCCAATTAAGCCTTAAATGAAAAGGCTCCACTGCATTGAGTCCGTCTTTTGTTTACTTTTTTTGCACAGTCCGCTCCCATTGTGGCGAAAACGCTTACTCATTAGACCCTCATCGGGATGCTTGCTTCAAAAAACAAATATCTCAAGAATTTTCTTTATTTTTTGTTTAAAAATTAAATTTTAGTTTGAACTGCGGCCTCAAAGAATTTAAGATAAAAACGAGTTGTGACCGTGGAAGGACTGATATTTGAAAATGTTTCGTGACGAAACCTTTCCTCCAAATAAGGAATAACGAACGTTTCAAAACGTTTGAAACGGCGCGGAGAGCGAAAGAAGCCTGATGGGTTTCTTGCCTTTAAACACCCCGGCGTTTGAGTAATTTTACTCTCAAGTTTAAACTAATTATTCTCAAGGTAAACAAAATAAAAGTTGGGCTTTAAAGGACTAATGAAACCTCAGGGGGTTTTCAACGAGTGCTCCGGGGCCTTCCTTTTAACGGTAAACTCGGACTTCTTCCATAGATGGTGACAAGAAACCTTTTACCCGAGCGATGACAACGACCGGTCTTCATCCGGAGTTCACTTTAATTGCTTCTAAAGTTCAAAATCTTCTGGAATAATATCACCATAAAATAATCTCATCTTCCCTACGTTGATAATAAAGCCTTCAGAGAAGAAAACTTTCAGAAACGCCTGAAATGGGTTTTGTTTTCAATTTTTGACGTTTTTCAAAGAAGACGTTAAAGGTAAAACTCCCGGACGGTGGAAGGCCTTGTCAAGGAGTGAGTTATGCCTCACGTGGAAGAACGCTCCTTTTCACACACCGCCTACGATAATAACCGCTCTATCCGTAGTGTACACATAAAAGCGGATAAAAAAACAACTATAAACAAGTTAATATTATGTAATCAGGTATTTTATTTTATTTTTTAAACAACCTTTTGTTGTTAACTCGTCATTATAGGCGTTCAGCTATGTAGAACACTTGATTACCGGTTTACAAGAACTCTTCAACTTTTTGTAGGACCGATTATCTCTTCTATAAAATGTCTTGAAGCATTTTTTATTTTATTTTTTAAACTCAATCGTGCCACAAAAGCTGATTAGCGGTCTAACAATGGGACGTAGATTGGACACTTCCTACATTCCGCGTTTTGTTCTTTTCATAGGGGCGCCTCTCACGTAGTCGTGATTTTTTATACGGGCTCGATTCTCAAAATCGAAATTGGATCTTTTTCAAAGTAATAGGACAATGGATGTGCGGAGGAGGAAATAATAAAAGTGACTATGAAAGAGCCTCTTTTTTAAAGTTAATGCAAATGAGCTCGAACAGAAGGTCGACAAATGCAAAGTAAAACATCCAATGTGAAAAAACTGAGGAAAACTCTTTAAAATGTGGAAATCAAAGAAAACTTTTGCCCCACCTGACGCTCCACCGCACCAAAAAGTTACCTATTCGTGAGTCTACGTGGAGGAAAAAGGTCGTGACTCGGTGGCTTCCTAATGACATCCTTCAAGGGCAAAAGGGCCAATTGACGTGAAAGGGTTATTTTTGTTCCCAAGGCTCAAAAAAATTATATCTTCTTTATTACACCGAAGAATATTGTTTATAGTTGAAAGTTTGTTGAACAGATAGCGGTAATGTGGGAGCCGCGGTTTCCTTTCGTTCAAGTCTCCCGCGACAGAGAGCGGTGAACATCTCATTTGAATATTGAATATTTGCCTTGTAAAACTTCATTATTAGTTCGAAAAACATTATATGAGTTCTTAATAGGTATATGAAGTGCTTGCTTTTTCAACTCTGATGGCGAGAAACCTTTGAATGGTGAATTTTTTGTACTCAAGAGCCGAGCGATCATCTTGTCTCAAAGAGAAGTTTTCGCTTGATGGACTGAACCTGAGGGGTCTAGAATACCTACCATTTCGAAAAACCGTCCACCTAGGGTATTAAAATAACATCTCTTTGAGACAAGATCACAGCTTGCCCTGCGCAGCAGCTCGTTGTAACATTCTTGAATTGATGGTGGGAAACCTAATGTGAAACCAGTCGATAAGTTTGCCAGCAGTCATCTTGTGCCAACGAAGTTATTGCAATACCCTTGACGACGTTTTTCATGAATGCTCTTCTAGAACGCATAGCCTGAAAACGATTGTCTGTCCTACCTATAGTACTCATGTCGGCAAGTTGCTTCTTAACACCTGCAATTTTCATATGATTTTCAGCATCATTTACTTATGGAAGTGTCGTTGGGGTAGTCACTGTCAGCACTTGTTGAAATGACGTCTGTTAACCTAGTTTCAGTGCTAAATACGGTCCTTCACGAAATTCGAGTGGGGGAAAGCGTGAATGAGCAAGTCGGTAGAATAATCCTCCGGTTTTAATCCTGGGGTGGGCGTTTTACCATTGAAGCGTTCAAAATACGTGGGCGAACCTGGAAAGGCGTTGTAGTTTAAGGACCCCCCTTGAACCCTTCCCCATCCACGATCTTGTTATTTCGAAAAAATGTGTTCATTCATAGGTTGTCGCGACAAAAGGGGTATAAAGAATCAACGGCACGGCTCATAAATAATAAATTATGCACACTTTCGTACGGGGATTTGAATTTTCTATTTTTGTCTCTCCTTTTTTTCGAGGAAAGAACGTTGGCCTTCGGCTAGAACAGACAAATTAACTTTGAAACAGGTTTTTAAAAAAATTGATATGTAATTATTAGAAAAATAGTTTTAACGAAACGCTTTCTTCCATAAAAGTTATTGGTTTCGAGACAAAGGCCCTCTGAGGAGTTTCCGCATTGTCGACTACCTGACTACACCGACAAAAGTTTTCCTTTCCCCTATTACTTGTTTTTCCGCATCTGTTTCCAAGAATGGCTCCGGAACCCAAAACGACACGGGCGTCCGATTGTGCTTTTCTTCAATATCACTAAAATTAACGAGGCATGAGTAGTATGGAAGAGCTGAAACCTTCTAAATCCGTTAGTCAGGCTAGTCAAATCAAAAGTCAAGGGAGAAAAATCCTCGCCTCGCACATAGTCGTCGTATTCCGGTTAAAATTGACGGCCGGCCGGCATGACAGGCAAGCTCAAGTATTGATCAATAATCTTATCCCTCTTCAGGGTGTGGAAGACCCATTTCCAATATCTATGAAAGGAAGATTCTGTGAAAATTGCCTGAAGCCCCTGAAGTTTTCCACCGGCAAAGATCATTGATCAACTTTCTATGGGGCTGGAAGGCCAAAAAATGCGCATTGGAGGGTAATACAATAACTTGATAAAGTTTGGTATTTTTTCCGATGTTATAAGTAACATTTTGATGACAAAAATGTTAAAATAGTTTATAAAATAGAACCAATTCCCCGACTTGTAAAAATAGTTAAAGCCACAAGAGGTCAATCTAATACTAATCTAAGAGTGAATAGTCCCACGTACGGGCACTAAAATTAACACTAATGGCTTATGGACTGGTTTCACCCCTTGCTTCTCCCTCCTTTCACGTATAAACAAGAATCTACCTGTAGAAGTCACCTAGGCACAACTCCTCCGGGATACAAAAACACGACAAAAAACCGTTTTCATAAAAAGCGTTTTTCTTTTCATTGACGCGAGTCCCGCGCGTTTTGCCCACGCCTTGTCGTAACCGCGACGCCCACCGCGCCCGCTCCAAGAATGGAATCGAGAGCCATTCATATTTTCTAATATTTCACCTTTATAGTTTGTTGTTAAACTGTATCCGGACCACTGTTTTCAGTGGCATTGACCTCCGGCGTTTTTTACCCAGAATTCCAGCAGTATCTATTTATTTCATCATAATTCATTTCTGAAGGATTCTGCCATTTGGAGCCCGTTTACAGCCCATCAAAAATGCTCTGCCTCGGGCTTTGAACCCCGGACCTCCAGGCTCAAAGCTAACCCCACAGCCTTGGAGATAAAAAGAATTTTTTTTAATTTTACCAAGTGAAGAAGGAAAACAATGAAATCGGATTATTGACGTAATGGAACTTATTTCCCGATCTCATTTAGAACAGTCACGTTTTTTGACAAGTGGCTATGACTCATGTTCAGCACGGGGGGAAAAAAAGTCGAGTGGGAGGACAAATTTTTTTCTTATCTGTCGTGCGAAGAGTAGGATTCGATTCGACTTGTCTTGACTCGTTCGTGTATTGAAAAGAAAGGAAAAAAAATCTCTGTGAAGGTAGAAGTGGTGAGTTCCGTTTGTGGTGGGAGTGAAAAATCCATTCATGCCCACACCACGCCGAACGCGTCTTTCATCCAGTGAGGAGAACGTTTCCGGAGCGGGAGGATGTCGCCATTTCGCGAAAGTGACGTTTAGTTTTCGTTATTTTTAAAGTTACAATTTTTTTATTATTGTGTGATAATGCCTCGCCCTCTAAGTAAAGGACGTGCTAGCGGCAACCTCAGCTTCAGCGTTCTAGGTACATTTTATTATTCAGAAGGTTTTTTTTTATTATTTTGCACCAAAAATAAACTGGCGACAGACAGTCAGCACCACAGACAACCTTATTGTAAAGATAAGGAATCAATTTTTTCTCTATGTTGTCTTAAGATCCTCTCCCAAAAACCGGTCATAGAGGGCAATACTTTATCTTCTCTTTCAAAAACTTTCAAAATAAAATAAAATAGCAGTGAGAAAATTTTTTGAACTTCATGAAGTAAGAGTCATGACACTCTCTGGTTATTTTGTTTGGTGAAAACGCCAAATTATTTTAAAAATTCAAAAATTTTCATAGAAATCATATCATCAAATTTCACCCCATAAAATTTATTAGAGTTTAAAAATACATTTTAGATAAGCAAAATCTTTTTATGTAAGAATTTAAATCTTGATTTCTTTGATAAAAACCAATTTATTAAATAGATTACACAATTCATTCATGAAAAAAAGTGGAAGTGGCCAAAGCGTGGGGAATTGAATGACCCCCCCTTCCCGGCTCCTCTGATTTTTTTAACAAGACGATAATTCGTCCCTCAAATAAGGAAGAAAACAAATTTCGTTAATAGATGAGCAAACGCGTGGGGTAAAAAAAAGTTCGTAAATATTTGAGACAAGTAATCAACATTCTTTTAAAATTTTTGCTTAAAATCTAAGAATTATCTCATTTAGGTTTAAAATTTTAAAATTTATCAAAAGAAAGTTATTTTGATACCCTCAAGAGACGGCTTGGGGAAATGGGGTCTTCCAGACTTAGGATCAATTCCCAAATTTTGGAGACCAAAAATTGACGTTTTTAAAAATTTTGCTTAAAAATCTAAGAATAGTCTCTCTTATTTAGTTTTGAAATTTTGAACTTTCTCAAAAGAATACGTGATACCCTCTATAGACGCTTTTTGGAGACCCCACAGTGTTTTTTAGAAAAATAGTTGTTGGGAAAAGTAACGTTTTCGTGATTTCAAAATGTGGGATGAGGGCAAAAGTCACCGTTGAGTCACCCCGTTTTTCCGCGTTGTTCTACTTTAAAGGAGAAGTCATAAGGGGACTCCGAGTGTATGATCCCCGTAAAAGAAAAAAAAAGGATCGGTGAACGTCCTACGCCTCACGACGTTGATAGTTCAACTTTAATCTCCGTCCCAGCATCCAACCCTTTTTAATTATCGCCATAAATTTTAAACTCATTCCCCCCGACGTTTCATCGTTAATTTTTTGAATAAAAAAAACCAAAAAAATTAAACTTGACAATTTTTATTTCAATCGTCAATTTAATTATATGTTTGGGCATTCTAATTAACCCGAGATGAAAACAATTGAGATAAGGATTTTAAAAACCACCTTCGTTTAGACAATTAAGAAGTGAAAGTACAGAACAAAAGATACTTTTTTATTTGAACTTTATTAGTCATCAATTTTTAGAGGACTGGCCTGGGCTCTTAGGTTAGCTCGGGGGCTCAGAAACACCGTCCATTTTCTAAGGAAAGCTTTTTGAAAAAAAAAAAAAAATATAAAAAAAAAAATTTCCGACGATTTTTAGTGCTCAAATATGGGAAAATAATTTTTGGCATCTTCCCTCTGTTAACATTTTGCTAAAATTTTGATGTCTGATCCGCCTTTTTCTTGTTTTTTCTCCAGGCTTTTTTTGGGCAAATACTACATTTTTTGTCCGAAAAATGCATCCTTTTTTACTTATTTTCTCGGTTTTTCTGCCGCAAAATACCAACCACAATGATTAAGAAAGAAGGTTCTAACTACCTAGCAAATTTCAATTTTCGAGAGAAAAACTGTGGCGGTGGGAGTGACAATTGCGAATTTTGGGAAGAAATCAATTTTCAAAAATGTAATGAGCTAGGAGGGTTTCCGCTTTCTCCTTTTCTATAAGTTTGATTTTTTTAAATCCCCGCTAATCCTCAACCTCCGCCTAGCCTTAATCTTAGTAATTAAAATCAAAACTTCATTATAAAAAATTTAAGAATTAATTATGCAAAAAGGATTATCTTTTCTTTTTTGTGGCGAATGATAACATTGAGCTAATTTCCTCACAATTAGCGTCTTATCGTTTTAAATAAAAAAAATTTATTTATTGGATGATTTTTTCTACATATTTTTTTTCACTGAAGATATTCTGTTTTTTGCGTTTTTTTGCATTTCCTTCTTTTATGACGTTTTTTATTTGTGTTTCAGGTACGTTCTGGACTTGTTTTCCGACATTTTTAGCGTCTTGAAAGGTCACGTGAGTTGACTTTATTGTTTATTCACTTTTTATTCTCGGTCGGAAATGTCGGAATTGAAAAACTACTAGCGTTTTTCTCCCCATATTCATGACTTAAAGTTTCCGAATCAGCATAATGCGTTTTTCGAGTTTGAATGGCGCGTTTTGTGCCGGATTTAGAAGAAAAAGTCGTTTACTCTGACCGATACGCGCGTGGGAAGGGTTCCCGCTGGTCCAAGGATGTCTACCGGAGAAGTAAACAAAATAACGTTTTCGTATCGCCACGTGGGATGAGCGTTTTTCCTTTTGAAAAAAGATTTCCATAGAAGAAATTTTGTCGTTAGTTTTTGTTAGAATAATTTGATAAAATTTATATTTTGACTAATTTAGATTCAAAACGAGTCTAGACGATTTTAATAATGGGTTCTTCCCACCGGCTTCTCCTCCATTAATAAAAGTTAATTGACGAAAAACTATATTTTAACGAATATTACGTAATGAAGGTCTCGAAAATTGTAATCAGAGTATAGATTCCGTTCCGGTTTGTATCTTCTCATCCCACACTCTTCCCACGTTTCCCGCGATGATCCTTTTCAGAACGAGAGATTTACTTTCCATTAGGTGCCATTTCCGGCTCTTCGGGGTCAACGAAGCATCCGATCAAGTTCATCAAAGATCAGAATATTTAGAGTCCGGTTCTTCGTGAGATATCGAGAAGGTTCGTTTATAAGATGTATCGCTTTTTAAAACTGACTACCGTTTGTCGTCCCACGTCTGATTGATTGGAAGTTTTTGATTTACCTTCTTCGTGTGGGCCTTCAACAAATCTCTTGTAATCAAATTTACAAGGAAAGGGAGCAGTTCAATTTGCGAAAGTGATCTCAATTGGTCTTTTATGCGGCTCGACAATAGAAAAATAAAACGGGGGCGTTCTTGTCGCAACGTGCCGTCCCACACTTATGTCTACAACCCCCTTAAGATTTACCACCAGACGTAGGAAGTTTGCAATACCGTGACATGAAAACGGGCGATTTTAATTTTCTTTTTTCTCCTACAAAATAATCAATCGAACCTTGACCCCGGTATAGGTTATCCGCTCTATAAAAACCGCTGCATTAAGATTGAAAAATAACAAGGAATTTACTAATCAGACTTATCCACGTATCTAAACGTCAGGCTGGACATGCTACATGAATGATTCGCGAATAAATTTGCATAATTTTTTTTTTATAGCGAAGAACCTTCAGGGCTTAAATAGACCGCAATCCCATAACGGTGTTAGAGGCGATGATTTCAATACATCTTGATGCCCTTTACAATTATTCGTCAATTCAACCAAACTTTAAAGCAAGCAAGCGCCAATCCGGTAAAAGGGAGGTTTCTTCGGCAAAAACCGATGAATCAAGTTTAAATGGAGGTTTTTGTTCAAAAACCGATAAAAGTCTCCTAAAATCTAATTTAAAAGGTTTCTTGTACAAAAACCTTCTGAAGAGGCCAATAATCAAGTTTAAATGGAGGTTTATTGTTCAAAAACCTTCTGAAAAGGCCAATAATCAATTTTGGAGGTTTACTGTTCAAAAACCGATAAAAGTCTCCTAAAATCTAATTTAAATTTAGGTTTCTTGTACAAAAACCTTCTGAAAAGGCCAATAATCAATTTTATGGAGGTTTATTGTTCAAAAACCGATAAAAGTCTCCTAAAATCTAATTTAAATTAGGTTTCTTGGACAAAAACCTTCTAAGAGGACAATAATCAAAGTTTAAATGGAGGTTTATTGTTCAAAAACCGTTGAAAAAACCCAAAATCAAATTTTAAGGGAGTTTTTTCAACAAAACCGAGAAAAATGCCCCAAAATCAATTTCAAAGGGTGGTATCTTGAACGAAATTGAGGAAAGTGCTCCAAAATTAATTTAAAAATCGAGAAAAATGCCAAAAGTCCTGTAAAAGGGGTAATTTTTTGTTTCTTTCTCCTGCGATGTAGTTCATAAACAAAGCTCACTGTCGAATGAGTCCATCGGTTCATTTTGAATCAAATCGGCTTAATTTTTCTGATACTTCTTGAAAAGAAAGCTCCTCGATCCTCGATGTTACACATTTTTCTTCAGTTTCCTGTGGTCGTTTCGCCATAATTCACTTCTCCGTACGTTTTTCAACCCGTTCGATGGCCATTTGAGGCCAAACCTAGAGCGTGACATTCACCCGCCCTGCTAAGGAAACAAGATCGACTTCCCGTCCCGATAGACGATAATTACACTAGAAATTCAAAAATTAGAAATCAATATTTTCCTCCGCTAATCCTCTTCGGTCAGGGATTAAGGTCAAGTTTTTATTATACACCATGATAAAAATGTTATCTTTTGGGATTTAAATTAATAAAATTATATGTTAATAATTCATCGGTGGACGAGGCGGTGTTAAATTAGCATTTATTAGTCTTAAAGGGTCATCAATCAAGTATAAAGTGTTTATATGTAAATCGAAACAATTTATCAGTTCGTGATTTAAGCTGTTCTATAGGCAATGAATAAAATACCGGCCACGAGGTAGAGGGTGGATTTCCGTCATTTCTGACATCTTAGGGCAATTTTTTGATTCAATTTGCATGCGGAAAATTCGAACTTCCCACATTCCAGTGTTCCTAGTGGACTTTTTTTTAGAAAATTAGGAAGAAAAAAGTTAAGCCTCCTGTAAGACTTGAGCATGCGACCTTTAGAATTGCCGGCTGTAATTATGAAAGCGTTTTGTCCCTCATCAACTACGCTTCATAGTTAGTGGAGACTGGAGAGTCGGACTTGCTATCTAAAGGTCGCAGGTTCAAAATCCACTGGAGGCCTAACTTTTTTTCTACTCTTTTCGTCCTTGCTAATTTTCCTCAATTAAATAAACAGCTACCACAACATCTGTAAAAATATTGGATTTTTTTTATTGTTTGGGAACGTCTCCTTGGCGCCTAACTCATGTTTGGGCAAATCGATTGTCAAAACCGCTTATTTATTTTTTATTCTATTTAGTAGAAAGTGCGTTGCCCTGAGTCGTGTGTTGGTATGTTTTTTATTTTTTCCCATCCTCGCAATACCCTTTTATCCCCTCTTTTTTCTGAGTCATCTACCTCGGGCCAAACTACTCCAGGTGGAAAACAAGACCTTTGTTTCAATCCCGTAGAAAACTCCCAAGATTTTATAAAGTCATGCGAACGTTTTTTTCGTCTTCCCTCGCCTTCCGACCATCTGTTCGTGTAATAAATCCTCATTAGAAAAATTAATATTTAAATTTGTATCAATCTGTCGACATTCGCACTGTGGGTTTTCACGGTGTTCTAATAACGCTTTCGACACCTCCGGAAGTGTAATTTATTCAAAAGATAGCCTGTAATAAACGATTATAAATTAAGTTAGTTGATAACCTCATTTTCCATTCATGACTTCTTTTTTTATATTGGACGAGTAGTTCTCCTTGCTGCAGGTGACGCGTGGGCTGACGCTCGCGTGGGACGACGCACCGCGCAGACTGCTCGGCTCCTTACATCCTGGATTGCGAAATCACACTCAAAAAAATCGCGATTAATCCTATGGAATTTAAATTAGAACCATTTTTAATATTTGGAATTCACTAATGGGAAGTAAACAGCAATTTTTAAACAAAATTAGTGGGATTTTTACGTTCAGATGGAAGATACCGTTAGAAGCCGCCAATTAATCCAGAATTAAAAAAAAACTTTCTCATAATACTAAAACTAGAATATTTGATAACCTTGATTTAATCATCTGGACGTGATTTGCGTTCATAAGTTTTTCTCAAAAATCCGATTGGAGTAGAGATCATCGAAGAAGCTCTTTCCTTCACTTTCTAGTCAGGTGACGAAGATAAATCTCGTGTTTCAAGTGATGTAATGAAGCCGAAAGCTCATTTTCTACAACTTTCCAGTAATGAGGAGGATAAGTCGAGGTTCACAGGCTGCCAAGGAGGCCAAACGATTCACGTACTCATAAAGACATTGGAATAACAGTTTTCTCAAATTATTGTACTAATTGCCTCAGGTAGAGAGTTATAGCATCAATTTTTTTCCATTCGTTTACGTCTAAAAATCAAGCGGAAGCGCTCACAATATAGTCGGGATTAATAACTAGAAAAACGTTAAAAACTCACTTAAAAAGCGTTTTTTGGCCTAAAGGCCGAAAAAAAAATCTGGTTTCTCGGCTAAAAGTAGCGATGAAAGCCTTTAAATCTGGTGTCAAAAGGTTTTCGGCTTAAAGCCCTGTAAAAGGGGTTTTCTCGAAAGAGGTACGCAAAGCTCAAAAACGGGTTGCATGGAGTTTCTCGACCGCAAGAGCGAGGGAAGCGCCCTAGAAGGCTTCTCCGTCGAACAACCGATTGAATACTCCCAGAAAAGGCCGACAAATGGTCAATAAACGGATTTATGAACAAAATTGGTCCGTCCCTCCTTGGGGCAATGAAAAGGCCAAAAAACGCCCAGAGCTCCCAAATGCAATAAATTGAAGTAAGTTTCATGGCAAAAGAGCCAAATTACGGCTTATGGATAAAACCACTAACACTTTAAGTCTATGAACGTGAAAACGCTAAAGAGTTTTGGCCAAAAGAGCGTTGATATTGCCCAAAAACTTAGGTGAAATTGGTCGATGAAAACGGCAAAACCATGGAAAATTTCGTTTGATATGTCTTTCGAACTTGAGGCGTTTGACCGAGAATACGCAAGAAATTTGGTTTAGGTGCTTTCGCTGCTGTTGATTTTCTCGTTATTGTATGACCCATTATGCGTTTTAGCTCTTGCTTTTGTTTTCAAGTTGAGCATCTGTCGCCTGATTCCATCGATGTCCAGATGACGCATAAAACCGTTTCGCGATCGCACCTGTGTTGTACTCGTGGTGAAATCAACCGTAATATTCCCCAGGTCTCTTATTACGGGGGGGGAAAGGCGTTTACGTTATCCAATCCAATGATAATCTCCGTAATCGCTTAAATATTTGCCTTTTGGATCCGATTGAGATCTCGAGACAATCGTTTTTTAATTCACATCCGTTTGGGAGCCGAGTGATTTTGCTTTGTAGAAACGTCGTCAGAAAAGACAATCCATGTTTATTAGGCGACGTGGATTTACACTTAAGTAAACTCTTCAAACGGCCTTTACAGAAACGTCGTTTTTAGATTGTTGCACCGGCTTTTTAGGAGTCCCCGTAGGAGGAGTCCTAATTCGATAAGTCCTGACGGTAGCCGTTTTTGGAAAAGTGATTATCCAATTGTGTGACACAAATATCGTTAAAAACGTGGGTGAGGACCAGTTTTTTCTTCGCGTGTAACGACCGATATGGTCCTCCGGGCGGGACAACGTCCAGAATCGAAGAGAGAGCTGCCCTCCGAATTCGTCCCCGACTTTCTGTCATTTCTGACGCAATTGATCCTATCAGAGAAAAAATATAATGTCGTACTTGTTCAAAAATTAATTCTGTCTGGAAAACTTGTACATATTTCTT
>JACGAQ010002071.1:0-46701 GCA_014119065.1 Orius insidiosus
GGGAAGTCTGCGATCCTCGGCCGTTGGTGACGATTATTCTCCGGGGAAGGAAGAGACTCGTCCAATCGACAAAATCGACAATCGTTCAACATCGACAAATCGACAATCGTTCAAATCGACAAAATCGACAATCGTCCAAAATCGACAAAATCGTCCAATCGACAAAATCGACAATCGTCCAATCGACAAAATCGACAATCGACAAAATCGACAATCGTTCAAAATCGACAAATCGACAATCGTCCAAAATCGACAAAATCGTCCAATCGACAAAATCGACAATCGTCCAAAATCGACAATCGTCCAAATCGACAAAATCAACGATCGTCTCAAGATCGACTCTCATCCAGTCAACTTCTAATCTCCAGCATCAAGCAAGATCATCAGCTAAGAATCCTAAGGTACCCAATTACATGTAATACAACGCAATAAATGTCAAAATTTTTGATTCTTTTATTTCGCCTCTCTAACCTGAACAAACAAATATTAGAAGAAAGGAAACGTTTACAAATGGTGGCATAGCGGTGGGATAATTGAATTTTCGAATTCAAACGAACCTTGTATTGTGTTGTTCAGGTTAGAATAGCGAAAAGGTAGAAAAATAAAAAAAATAAAAAAAAAATAGGAAAAATAGGAAATAGGTAGGAAACTAGAAAGTTGATTAGTTTTCAAATTTTAAAGGGAAGTAAAGTTATTTTAAAATGGGGAAGACCTATTTGAACGATTTACCAATGCAATGACCCAAGCTTTAGAGGGAAGAAGGGGCGATAGGGAAGACGTTGATATTCCCAAACACGTAATGGTAGCAATTGAATCCTGGCACCCGGACAAATCAGAAAATTACTCGATACTCCAATTCTTCAGTCTTTTGACGAAATTACGGAGGGACTATCCGAGAAACAAAAAGCATCCTGTTAAGGCTAAAAATGAAAGGCCCAGCCCAAACTTTTATATTTGAACATCCGGAATTTAAAGAAGGAAGAGAACCCTATCAAAACTTAAAAACGGGATTAATAGCCCATTATAATCGAGACGACTCAATCGAAGCCTCCAGGAAGCTATGGACGGTAAAAATCAAAGGAGGAGAATCTATTAGAAACTTTTCGGAACAAATAAGAACATTAGCAAGAAGGTCGTTCTCAAACCAAGCAGGCGCAGCCGCCAACGCGGAAACGAGAAACAAAATAGAGAAAAACGCGATTAAAGCATTTTTAGGGGAATCCCCAAACTGTCAGCCTTATTAGCCGCGGGAAATCCTCCGACATTGGAAGAAGCAGTTAAACGAGCAGAAGAATTAGAAGAATTACGAACTAGTGAGGAGGATTCTGAATGGGAAATAAACCATGTAGGAACAACTTCGGAAGAAAGCTCGCGCCAAAATAAATGTTACAATTGTGGCCAACCTGGACATTATGCAAATAAATGCCACAAAGATTCGAAAATAGGGGAATTTCGAATAATAGTTTTATCCCTAAACCAAGAAGACCTGTATGTACTGCGGAAAGTGGGATCATTTTCCCATAAATTGCAACCTAGACAGAGCCAGAGACAAGATCTGTGATTACTGCGGTAAACAAGGTCACTTAAGTAAAGATTGCAATCACTAAAAAAGAGAAACAATTACCCTCGAGAAGAAAACGCGAATGCTAACGCCGCTATAACAATTCCCCAGAACTCGGGACAAATGGCCGGCGTTACCGAAGTATACCAACCGGAACTGATAGCAGAAACTGAAAGAGAACCGGAGGAAGAATCGGCCGCGACCAATCAGAAGCAGAATCCTATGAGCTACTAGGAGTAGAACACAGTATTAAGATAAATCTTAAAATTCAAGGAGAAGAGAAAACCCTCGTAGTAGACACGGGAGCCCAATTGTCCGTATTAGCCCAACCATTTACGGATTGCCATTATTGAAATGCGAAATAAAAGCCGCCGCTGCTGATGGCAGGAGAATAAACATTCTAGGGAAGCAGAACGCCATCGTCCAATGGAAAAATCACACTGTAACATACCTCTTCTTGAACGAATTGGGAAGAGGGATGTATTTGATGGGCCTCGACCTGCTGAGGAAGTTACCCCTCGGTATAAAACCGGAATGAAGGAAGTGTACCCATTGCGAGCCCTAAACATAGAATCTGATGAAGATGAACTTCCCGGAATAGACTCGGAACCCGAAAAGGCACTTCTAAACATAGAATCTGATGAAGATGAACTTCCCGGAATAGACTCGGAACCCGAAAAGACACTTCTAGACGATGAAGTTATCACCCTAAAAAATACAACACTTACAAAAGGGAATTAAAGCTGCCGTATAAACCTACTCCAAAGTTACAATAATGTTTTTGGTCCACCCTTACCAGAAGGAAGTTTTTTGGGAATTTACCATAACATAGATACAGGAGACGCCCCGCCGGTACGAATAAAACCATATTGCATTCCGTTCGCATTAAGAGGTGTGATGGAAGAGCAGATTAAAACCATGTTGGAAAACAGAGTGATACAACCAAGTCAGAGCGAATGGAGCAGCCCCGTATTGCTTGTAAAGAAAAAGCCTGACCCGGTCACTCATGTCATGGAGTACAGATTCTGCACGATTATAGAGCTTTAAACAAAGTAACTAAAAATGACCCATACCGTTACCAAATATATCCGAAACATACGAGTATTAGGTGGAAATAAGTTTTACACCACTATAGATTTGAGTGCTGGATACAATCAGATTCCAATAGCTCCGGAAGATAGGGAAAAAAACCGCCTTCATAGCCCTCGGAAGGAAATACGAATACTCAAAATGGGTTTTGGACTCATGAACGCACCAAGTACTTTTCAAGAGCCATGAACATCGCTTTGGATGGATTATTAAACCAAATTTGTCTCGCGTATTTAGATGACATAATTATACTTGGAAAAGATATAGACAACCACCTAAAGAACCTCGAAACTGTCCTAAAACGCTTAGAAGAAACAGGATTGAGAGTGAAATTTAGCAAATGTACCTTTTTAAGAGAACAAGTGAATACCTGGGACATTTGATAACAATCGATGAATCAGATGGACCAAAAGAAAATAGAAGCCATCACAAACTACCCCGACCTAAGAGAAGAAAAGGATATACGCGCCTTCTGGGCCTAGCGGATATTATCGAGATTTCATTCCTCACTTCTCAAGTCTGAGCGCCCCTTTGACCAAACTATTAAGAAAAAACGAAAAATTCAGATGGGGAAAACGAACAAATAGAAGCCTTTAATAGAATAAAAGAGGAAATGACCTCGCAAAAGGTCCTAGCTTATCCAGATTTCAATAGAGAGTTCCTTTTGACAACCGATGCGTCAGCCACAGGTCGGTGGATCCTGTCGCAAAATTTTGATGATGGGGAACGACCAATCGCCTATGCGAGCCGAACTTTAAATGAAGCCGAAAGGAAATACTCAACTACCGAAAGAGAGCTATTGGCAGTCGTATGGGCCACGAAACATTTCAATCCTATTTATTGGGAAGACGATTTACATTGATCACCGATCACTCAGCACTCACCGCGGCTATGAACAAGGACACATCCAGGATAGGAAGATGGATAGTCAAGCTAAGTAATTACGATTACACCGCACGCTATCGACCCGGAAAAACCCTACAAAACGCGGACGGACTTAGTAGAATTCCAATCGCAGGTATGGAATCTACCCAGAATCCTAGATTTAATGAGACAACTACAAATTGGTGACCATTGGATACAAACCGTAACCCCTGGTAGATACATACAAAAAAATCAAGTATGGGGAAGAATATGAAGTCGATGACAGGAGAAAAGTGGGTTCCGCTGATACCTGATATCCTTAGGGGTAAGTTGTTAGAGCACTGCCATGAAAGCCTGTGGGCAGGATCCCGGCATTGAAGGGACACTAAAACGCATCAAGGGACTAGGGTATTGGCCAGAGATGAAAGAAGACGTGGTTCAACACGTAAAAACGTGTATGAGTTGCCAGCAACGCAACACTCCCAAGAAACTCGAAGCACCGCTACAAAAACCCACACTCGTGTAGCGGCTCGGTCCGCTACCATATGATTTATAAATATCAGATTTAGTTAAATAAAAGAATTCATACGAATTATTTCATCGAAATATATTTCCGCTTCAATTGGTGACCCCTTCGTAAGAACGTAAGTTGCTTAATTTTTCAACGTTCGTTTTCTTTTTCAACGTCAAGACGGCGATACGATTAACGTTTCAACGTTATTAATTTCAACGTTCGTAAATTTATTATCGATTTTTTTTCGTACATTTCGTTTTCGTTTTCGTAAAATGCAGCAGCAACAACAACAAACACATAAATGTCTCGTTGCCTACATTTAACAGGGACTGTCCGGCTACCTGGTTTTTGCGAATAGAAAGCTTGTTCGGTCTAGGAACATTAACGAAGATCAGTTAAAGTATGACTTATTAGTCATTTCCTACCGGAGCAGGTACTGCAGGATGTTGAAGACATCGTCTTGCATCCACCGGAAAACGGAAAGTATACGGCTTTGAAGCGAGGTTTACTAGCTGAGTATTCGCTGTCGCAAGACCTCTTTAATGAAGATTCTTCAGGGTCTGCAACTGGGGGATAAGAAGCCTTCCTTCCTTTTGAAGGAAATAAAGCGCTTAGCACAGGGACGGTTAATGATGAGGTGCTGCGCACTCTTGGCAGTTTCAGTTGCCGCTGCCCATGGTTCATGTAATTGGTGCCGGGGGGAGAACAGGATTTGTCCGTTTTGGCCAAACGTGCTGATGACTATGCTGATCGTGAGTTGTTGAGGAGATGATCGGGTATGCGCAGTGGCTCCCAACGCGTTGCGACAACTGATCAAGTGACTCAGTCGGCAAGTGGACAGGTAACTCAGGCGACAAGTGGACAGTCGACAAAGGACTCCTCGAAGAATTTTCAGCCTCGATCGGAACGTAAACGATATCATCAAAGTCATTCATCAAAGTCATCTGATCTTTGCTTCTACCATGCGACGTACGGTGCGAAAGCACGGAAGTGTGTTTCTCCGTGTAATTATTTCCTACATCGTCAAAAAACTACAAATACGTACACTCAATCCGAACAGAATCATCTTAAGTCAAATAGGAAATTCAATCCTAAAGGCAATTTTGTTTTTATCACTTCAAATTTGGAAGAAGATGTCGACCAGAAAAATGCAAAAAATCGTGTGAATGGTCTGATACACACCCATCAAAACATCAAAATCACGAGAACAAAACTCAAGAAACTACCAAATTAACATCGTCCAACACGAAAGCTCAACTAACTAAACAATTTTGTCTACTAGAAGAATTGAAAAATTTGATTCAAACCAAAATCGAGGAGTTAAACGCAATCATCAACACCGACAAGAAAGATTCGCTCAATGTACGAAATTCGAGAACTAATTATATCAACTCTATTTCAACTCGATCTTCAACCTCGAATTTCAAGCGAGAAGAAATTCTTCCACTTCAAAATAATATCGTTCCCACACCTTCTACGTTCTGTCCATTTTCACCTTTTCGAACATGCTCGTTCGCCTTACAACCTGGACTTCAACCACAGCGTGTTCTCGCCTTTGTACGACTTAAACCGCTTAAAAAAAACGTAGGAGGGAGGTAGTTGTAGCGGCTCGGTCCGCTACCATATGATTATAATATCAGATTTAGTAAATAAAAGAATTCATACGAATTATTTCATCCGAAATATAATATTTCCGCTTCAATTCATGAGACTTATGTCACATTACATGGTAGGTATGTTGTAACCCACGTTACATTTTTCGACCCCTAGAGATCCTTCTAAGGGGCGAAAGGGGGAGGAAAGGGGGCAACATAAAAAACCATAAACCCTTTTTTTAAAAAAACATTCTTTATTGAAAACAGTGGTAAGGAAGAAAAATGAAAAGGTCTTTCTTATTATTTTTGACAACACGAGGTACCTGTGAGGGGGGTCTTTTTAAAGGTAGAAAATGAAAAGATGGCGTTCTTTTGGATTGTCTTTCGTCGAACGGCGTCCCAGTCCACTCTGGCGTCGTCCCGTGTTCCCGGAGAGCTCGAGCCCTCCCCACCCTTCCAGCGGTCTCGGCCCGTGTCCGTGACACCACCCCCGGCTTCAAAGGGGCGGCAAAGGCGCCCGGAGACCCGAAACGTTCGTCTCCGCTGTAGAGCGTCACTCATGGCGCCTGGGGATGGCCGGTGTCTTCCTCCGCTGTTGAGCGTCACTCTTGGAGGGGCGTGGCGTAGGATGATAGCGGTATAAAAAAGTTCCGCCGGCTTCGAGACTTGAAAGGCAGCCGTCCAGGCTCAGAACTACGGATGATAGCGGTCAGTGGCGATGCTGGTTGCCATTAGGTACCTAATTCAAATTTACATTTTTTCTCATTGAAAAACAGGTGGTATTTTAAATGACCGTGAAAGGTGACAATGTCAAGGTCACAAAACTAAACGAAAGTGAACGTGTTGTAAAGAAAGACTGATAAGAAGTTAATCCTATTAGCATTTGTCAAACGTCTATTAACAAAATAAAAGCTTCTTTTAATTATTTTTCTACTTTCTCTAAATTATTTTCCTTACCATTTGATCATTTTTTGATTTTTTGAGAGTGGACGGAGCGTCTGCGATCCATGTACGAGAAAAAAAAAAATATATGGAAATGGAGAAAAAAAAATTAAACGGAAAAAAAAAATTAAAATCGCCTTCGTTTTCTTCTTCTATCCCTGTGGGGGTTTTTTTTTTTTTTTTCTTTTTTTTTTTTTTTTTTTTTTTTTTTTTTTTTTTTTTTTTATTTTTTTATTTTTTTTTTTTTTTAAAGACCTTTCTTTAGGGATGGGTTAGGGGAAAGGTAAAGGGAAACTTGACACACACAGAGAGTACCTTAACCATCACCCACATCGTCCTGCACCTTTTTTGTTTGGGAGATGTGGACCCGAGCGACCTTGCTAGGGTCTTTTAGGCACTGAACCTCGTATGAAACGTCCGACAAGACCGACGTCACTTTATAGGGTTCGGAATACTTGTAAGCGAGTTTAGCGGAAATTCTCTTTTCCTTATCTGATAAGATGTGCGTCTTCACAAGCACCTTATCCCCGATTGAGAACGGCATTTTTATGTTTTTTGTTATAAACCCTTCCATATCTCTCTTTCGCTCTATTAATATTTGAAGTGCCTCAGACCACATTTCCTTGCAGTCTCTGGGGCCATTGTCCGCCGGGATGTCCCATATGAGATTTATAGGAGTCTCTAATTTCCTACCCAAGAAGAGTTCCGCTGGCGTGAAGCCGCTTGAGGAGTTTACTGCCGTGTTTAAGGCAAGCTGGAAAAAAGACAGGTTTTCCGACCATTTAGTCTGGTTTTCGCCGAAATATGCGATCAAAGCAGGTTTTAGGTTCCTTAGGCCTCTTTCGGCGCGACTTGGGTTTGGATAATACGGGATCTGGAAGGTTTTTTTCACTCCATGGGCGAAAAGGAAATCCTGTAGAGCCTTCGCCTTGAAAATCGAGTGATTATCCGTCGTTACTGACCTCCAGTAACCAAAATAATTAAAAATTCTTTCTTTTAAACATGAAATTATTGTTTTCGTCGTGGCATTCCTAATGGGGAACAGAAATACGAAATTGGAGAATGCGTCCACTGCGATTAATATAAATTTGTACGAGTTGCTCATCGGCAACGGGCCGGCAAGGTCGACGAATAAATTTTCGTTCGGCTTGGTCGGCGTGAAACTTGATAGTTTTCCTTTCGGTAGCGACGCTTCGGACTTCGAGCGTTGGCACGCCAGGCAGCGTCTGACGCGGTTTGCCACAAACCCTCGCATACCGGGAAAATAAAAAGATTGGTAAATTTTCTGGTAAGTTCTAGTAATTCCCATGTGTGCTCCGAAAAATTCCGAATGGTAATACCGAAATATCATGCTTCTCAAGTGCTGCGGAACCACAGCTTTGGGCCCGTCCTGGGCCGTTCGAAAATACAACTTACTACCGACTAACGAGTAATTGGTTACGGACCCGCCGTTTTCCAATGTCGTTATAATGTCCCTAAGCGTGTCGTCCTCGCGCTGAGAGACGGCGAAATCTTCAAAGACTTCGGGATAACGCTGTAACACGAACATTTGAGCTTCCGCGTCCGGAACGCTTTTCTGTTCGCATGGGTGGCGAGACAAATAATCGGCGATAGAATTTTGTTTTCCGTTGATATGGTGTGGTTTGAACCTAAAACGGGAGATCCTGGCGGCAAGTCGAGCGTATCGTCCAGCCTTATGCTGAAGTGATACGACCGACGTTAGGGCCTTATGATCTGTGTACAGATCGAACTCCTCAAACTCGAGGTAGATTTGGAACTTATCGAAAGCGAATACGACGGCCAGTGCTTCCAGTTCATAAGCGCTGTACCGTGATTCGGCGTCCTTGAGCTTCCTGGAGGCGAAGGCGACGGGTCGGTAGACTCCGTTTTCAGCCTGGGCCAAACAGGCGGCTACGCCGATGGCAGCACCGTCGGTGAACACCGCAAACCGTTCGGAAAAGTCCGGTGTTTTCAATACCGGCGGGGACGTAATTCGTTGGCGAAGGGTTACCCACGCCTGCTGACATTCGTCTGTCCAAATCATTGGACAATCAATTTTCTTTAACCCGTTTAATGGTTTGGCTATAATGCCAAAATCGGGGACAAACTTTGAGAAAAAATTTATGCTGGCCAAAAAAGACGCAACCTCTTTCGGGGTCGATGGTCGAGGAATCTCTAAAAGGGCCGAAATTCGGTCCTGATCGATCGAGATTTTCCCCTGTTCTATAACGTGGCCTAAAAACTTTATTTTGGTTTCGCCCAGTTGCATCTTTGACGGTTTTACCGTTAGATTGGCAGCTTTCAGGCGGTCGAAAACGATTAAAAGATGCGTAATGTGGTCCTCCCACGTTTCACTGAAAACGCAGATATCGTCTAAGTAAAAAAATAAAAAATCCAAATTCAGGTCTCCGAAAACCGTTTCCATCAATTGGGAAAATATATTTCCAGAGAGAGAGATGCCGAAAGGCATACGGTTATACTGGAAGCACCCGAATGGTGTCGAAAAAGCTGTCAATGCTTTCGACTGGGGTGAGAGCGGGATCTGATGATAAGCCGAATTTAAATCGATTACTGAGAAAATTTTGCTTTTTTGAAATGAAGAAAGGCGGACTCGATCGTCGGAATAGGAAATATGAATATTCCAATTGTTCATTTACTCGGCGGTAATCTACGACCAGACGAAAATTATCAGCTTCAATACTTCCCCCGGCTTTCTTGGGTACTAAAAAGGCTGGTGATGCAAAGTCGGTAGAGATTTTTTCGACGATGCGCTCCTCCAAAAGCTTATCCAGGATCTGCCTCATGATTTTGGCTTTACCCGGGCCCTGGGCAAAAACCGTCCTCTTCGGCTTCAAACTGGCATTTTCCTTTAAACGGAGGTTGCACGTCATGACGTTCGTAACCCCAAGGCGATCCGTCAAGGTATCTGGATATTTAGCGACGAAAGATTTTAGTAGATCCTTTCTTGGCAACATACATGATAAATTGGTATGTGGTGGTTCCAAAGGGGATACGAGGGGGAACTGTATCTTTGATCTGTCGAAATCGAAAAAAATGACATTTTGAGAGGGACTGAGGGTCATTCGAGAATACGACATGAAATCGAAACCTAAAACGACGTCGACGGGGAGTGTGTCGATAATTAAAAAGTTAAATTTCCACGAGAATTTTCCGATGGACAGGCTCAACTTGATTTGCTTTGTACATTTAAAAGTGCCGGAATCACCAACTGTGACTCGCACGTCGCAAGGTTTAACGTGTGAGAGTAAATAGGGGGCGACGGCGCTCAAATTATTTACAGTAGCTTGACTCAAACCCGAGACGGACGCTCCTGAATCCACAAGAGCGAAAAAAGCAATTTTTGAAATCGAGATATTTAAAAAATTTTTTATTTGGGAAGTTGCAATGTGAGCCAGGGTTTTCCTCCCACGGAAAAACCCTTTCCTTAATCGTTTTTTGGAGATTGGGTTTTGGCAGGTTTGGTGGATTTTTTTTGCATTTGTGCCCCGTTTTGTGGCTGCTTGATGGTTGGGGTAGTCTCCGCAAAGATGGCGTTAATCTTTTTTCCCGGAACCCTCTGGGGATTTTCGGGCTGCTTAAAGTTTCTATTCCAATTTTTGTGCGAATTTCTCCAATTATTATTGGATTTTTTTGTTTCGCGTTGTTGGTTTTCGTGGTACGGCGCGTTATCAGTCGATGACGAGTCTCTGGCGTCGCCTTTTGAGTCATTATTGGCAGGGGGGGGTTTTTTTTGGTATCTTCCTTGTGGATAAGACTTGTTTTGCCTTTTTCCTTGCCAGGACGCGCTATCAGCGACCTCAAGTCGTTCGACTTGGCCGACCAATGCTTCCAACTCCGACAACGTTTTCGGCTTTTCCGAGAACAGTAGTTTGGTTCTGGTACTCATGTTCGAGCCTGTCAGTACCATCTCGAGTACCTCCTTCTCCGAGTAATCCCCCAGGATCGCGGCGTATTTCTTGAGGTCATACAAATACTCTCGAAATGGTTCCTGGTACCCTTGGGACCTTAAGACCTTTCTCGATATAAAAAAGGTTTTCGTTCGGACATTTACCAATTGCCTCATAATTCCGGAGTTTACTTCCTGGAACGTTAAAGGCTTTCCCTCGGAGTCGCTAAGCAATTTAATAAGGATCGTATTTCCCTGGGTCACGGCCACTCGCCTAAACATTTCGCCGAATTGTGCTGGGGTGGATGGGTCCCTTGTGATTTGGTTTATTTCGTAAAGCTTCGCTAAGAAACCTAAGATCGCCCATGGCTCTTCGGGCTTAAACTTAGGAACGGTTTTCACCAATTCCTCCAGATAATGGGGTATTTTGGTGAATTTCGTCCTGGGTTCATCAGTCGAGACTGCTATCGGCGGTGCCACTGGAACTTCGGCGGCTTGACCTTTCAAGAACCTTAAGATCTCCTCAAGTTTCCCCTTGATTTGTCGGTTCTCCTCTTGAAGAGCCTCCACCTGCTTCCGCAATTCACTTGACGGATCCTTGCAGGCTAGACACTTCCACTTTTCCCTAACCGCAACCGCCATTTTTATATAATTTTCCCTAGTCTTCAGGCTATCGCAGGCGAAATGAAACAGCTCCTTGCACACCGAGCAACGAGCTCCCGCCTCCGCCTGGCATTCCCGGCCGCACGTAGGGCAGTCCATCAGGGAAGATGCGAGAGAAAAGAAAAAAAAAAAAATTATGTACGATAAAATAAAAGACGAAAGACGGGAAATTTGACCTTGGTCGGCGAGAAAAGAGATAACGAGAAAAGAGAATATAAATCCTTTCCTAATCGCTGATAAAAATTTACCTCGGCCGATATTTGAAAAAAAAAAATTAAACTTTTTAATAATCTATCTTCCTCAGCTTGGTTCTCACCACAAAAAAAAAAATAATAATGGTTCCCGATACCGTTAGCGTATGTACAAAAATAAAGGTAAAAATATAAAACAAAAAAAAAACGAACTGTTAGTCACTATTAAAAGTTAAGTAACGCTCACAAAGTAGCGCAGTTATTTCTTTAAGCTCTGCTACCAAATGTAACCCACGTTACATTTTTCGACCCCTAGAGATCCTTCTAAGGGGCGAAAGGGGGAGGAAAGGGGGCAACATAAAAAACCATAAACCCTTTTTTTAAAAAACATTCTTTATTGAAAACAGTGGTAAGGAAGAATAAATGAAAAGGTCTTTCTTATTTTTTGACAACACGAGGTACCTGTGAGGGGGGTCTTTTGCAAGGTAGAAAATGAAAAAGATGGCGTTCTTTTGGATTGTCTTTCGTCGAACGGCGTCCCAGTCCACTCTGGCGTCTCCCGTGTTCCCGGAGAGCTCAAGCCCTCCCCACCCTTCCAGCGGTCTCGGCCCGTGTCCGTGACAATGTCATTATAAAAAGAAACCGTTAATAGGACTATTGATAAATCTTAGAGCAATATTAAATTACTCTAGAGAATTCATTAATGAACACACTTATAATAGAGAAAGATCTGATACTAGAGTGATCTCATATAATCAAAATTATCAAGATAGAGGAGAGACCATATTTATTCCTTTATTCATAATGATTGGTTGTTTAGGTTTGTTAGGAGGAATCCTAAGGAATAATCTAAAATCATTCAATAAAGGGAAGAAGGTTTTAATGAATGGGAATGGTCACTATCACTCCAATTTAAAAAAAAAAAAAAAACGTAGGAGGGAGGTAGTTGTAGCGGCTCGGTCCGCTACCATATGATTTATATCAGATTCAGTTTAAATAAAAGAATTCATACGAATTATTTCATACGAATATTATATTACCTCTTCACTCGCCAACCGAGTACTCGAAATCGTAGGAATAGATGTCGTAGGACCCTTATTGGATTACCATCACGACACCAAATATCTCTTAACCGTAGTCGATCACTTCTCTAAATACGCGGAAGCATATGTAATAAATTCCACGGACACGGACACCATCATAAAACCATGTTTAAGAATTTCTTTTTAGTACACGGAGTCCCAGAAACCATCGTAACCGACAGAGGTTCAAATTTCATATCAGCGAAATTCCGCAAATTTTGTGAACAACACGGGATTAAGAAAATACAAACTACCAGCTATCATCCTCAGGGAAACGGTGTGACGGAAAGATTCCATCGCACCCTCGAAAACATAATCGCACGAATTTCAAAAAACAAGGGAACGACTGGGAGAAAGCCCTTCCATACGCCTTAAGCTCGTACAGGAGCAATGTACATTCTAGCACGGGATATACACCAAACTTCCTATATTTCGGACGAGAAGTAAACGATCCAATGACCTTAAAATTGGGAATACAAAATACAGCACCGTTCAAAGACTTACTGAACTACGCAAAGATAGGCAGAAAAGCCGCGGAAGAGATACTGGAACGTGAATGGGAAAGACGTACGAGATACGCAAACAAGAGGAAAGTCTTAAGAGAACTAGACGAGGGAGACCTAGTCTTTGTAAAAAGAACACCCCAACAAGGAATAACGAATAAGTTTGGGCCAAAATGGATAGGTCCTTGGACAATTACAAAGAGATTGAGCAATGTCAACTACCTCATCAAAGATACCACCGGCAAAGAGCACGTAACCCATATAAATCGGATGAAGAAAGCGCTATTCAGAGAAACTATAAACTCAACTAAGGACACGCCACCTTCAAGTGATGCAGAGCTGTCCCTTAGTGAAACGTTCTGGGAAGCTGAAAATAAAACGAAAACCCCTCCAAAAGAAAATACGACTACGGAAAAATCAAGTAGCGAAGGAGAAATGTATCTCTCACCAGATAACGACACTGAAGACGAAATGAACAACGACGACCACGCACGGGTACCAACTCCGGAAGAAAGCAACAACAAACCAAGATACTCCCTTAGACCAAGAAAAATAATGAATTATAAAAATTTAACGAGGGAAATAAATATAAATGGTCTAATAGTCATAAATCAAAATTTCAGGATGGACCCTGTCATTCGAAAATGCGACTACTGCAAAGAATACAAGCGAAACGTGACGCAATGTGTCGACGGAAGGCGATGCGGGCTTTGCATCGCCAAGTATTACCAAAAAAGAGCCGAACATATAAGATCATTAAACGAATGGACAGACAATAGAAGACAGAAATTCGGTCAGGATCCCTCAGGAAAAGAGGAAAAAACCAACAAAAACCAACATTAAGACATAAAGAAAAGAGAGTATGACGTAAGCCTAACCCCGTGATAAAAGTGATAACGTTAAAACCTAACATCCCCTATACCAACAGTCACGTGAATTCAAAGCAAGATGGAAAACGATCAGAATGCAAGATTACGGGAACTAGAACTTCTGATTAGGCTTACGGACAAATGCGTCAAGGAAGCGGAAGAGAAAATCGAAAATTTAATGAACAACTTACACCTAGAAGAACTAACCTCAATAAGAGATCTTATAGCCGAAGCCCGCGCTACATTGGGTGAGTCAAAAGTACTTACTAAACCTAAGCCTAGAGAGACCACAGATCAACAAAAAAAGAAAAAAGATAAACAAGAAGGAACAAGAAGCCCTATTTCAATAGGAGCTGTGCACATTCAAATTCCAACAGCCGATCCGCAACGCTCTGTATCCATGGATCAAATAAGGGCTGAGTTGACCATGCCAGGGTTAATATCACCACTCAGAGAACCCGTGGTACAGCCTACTATTCTCCCAGCCGTAAGATATCTACGTCCACAAACACCCTTACGAACATCCAACTCGAGCTGGTGGGCTCCGGAAAGAGAAATACCCACTCATTTGCTAAGACCGGGAAGATGTGCAGCCTGCGGGAAAGAAAAAACCAAAGTCCATCGAAATCGATGCGAACCCTGCAAACGAACGGCATCCAGAGACACCGCAACAATTGGGGACTGCCAACATCAAAGCTGGAAGAAAATTGGTTGTGTAGGGTATGCAAACATAAACGAGTATGGAGGCTGAACCAAAATTGAATATGATTATGAAATTATTAAATCCATTTTTTTTATTTTTTCAACTTTCTAGGAATTTTTTTTTTATTTATAAGAAGTTCTTTGTTAGAATTAAATTGTTCATTTGTTCCATTTTATTATCAGGAAACTATATTGTTTTAAAATTAAGGAATTTTGTGACCTTTTAGAAGAATTTTTTTTTTTTATTAATTCTCTTATTAATAGTCTTTTTCTTTCTTTTATTCCAATAGCCTGTCTGCTATATTTTTTTAACGTCCCGTTGATTCCGTTAATTTTTTTATTTTTTTTAACTGTCAAAGGTTTTTCCAAGTTGTGAATTTTATCCAACACATTGTCTCAGTAGAAATATTTTGTGTTAGACATTTTTTTTTTATGTGTTTTAATTAAATGAGTTCTTTCGTATATATTTTTTTTGCGTTGATCCTTGGAGTAACTAATCTTTTATGAAAATTAATTATTACTTTTAAAAGTTGAACTGTACAAAATTTTGGGTACCTAGGAGTATAAATAAAATATATTACATCAAAGTCGAATGTGTCGACGCGTGGCGTCGACTTGCGGAGAAGGGGGGAGTGTAAACCGCAGAGGATCGCCAACAGATGGCGCCAGTGGACAAGAAAGATACTTACAGGGTCTGATCCAGAAGTAGTAGGACTGATTTTCTGTAGCGCGAACGGAGCGTCGTAGGGGGGAGCGGCTTTTTGGATGTTGTTTAGGAGACATTTGGGAGCACACTCATATTTTTTTCAGCCGCTTGGGGGCAGTAGTTGAGACAGTACGTAAGTTCCTGTGAACCTCTACAGGGTGACCTCGTCGAAGCCCGAGATGGAGAGAAATAATTTATAGGACTAATGGCTATTAAAAAAAACTAAAGCCGTGAGGTAAAAATTCTTTAATAATCTTCAAAATAACACCCTTCCGCTTCGCTACACAGCTTATAACGCCTTTTCCATTCATCAAACGCTTGGAGAAGTCTTCAGGGATGGTGTTCAGAACCTCGGTCGTAGCGTCTTGACCTCCTGGATTAACCCGTAACGGTGTCCTTTCTTCGTCCTGACTTCTCTCCGCCGCGCCGGACTTTTTCCTGTTCCCCCGAGTGAAAGAGTTCTGAAAGAACACCGTTACGGATCAATCCAGGAGGTTCAAGACGCTACGACCGAGGTTCTGAACACCATCCCAGAAGACTTCTCCAAGGCGTTTGATGAATGGAAAAGGCGTTATAAGCTGTGTAGCGAAGCGGAAGGGTGTTATTTTGAAGATTATTAAAGAATTTTTTACCTCACGGCTTTAGTTTTTTTTTAATAGCCATTAGTCCTATAAATTATTTCTCTCCATCTCGGGCTTCGACGAGGTCACCCTGTAAGGTTCACAGGAACTTACGTACTGTCTCAACTACTGCCCCAAGCGGCTGAAAAAAATATGAGTGTGCTCCCAAATGTCTCCTAAACAACATCCAAAAAGCCGCTCCCCCTACGACGCTCCGTTCGCGCTACAGAAAATCAGTCCTACTACTTCTGGATCAGACCCTGTAGATAGAGCCACTGGGCCTGAGGGACCGCCCTAAAAGGGAAGTAGGGAGAGGAACCCCTCCACCAGAAGATATATAAAGCCACGGAGCGTGACTAGAGGTGGGTTGATCCAGATTTTTGTGTATCAATTGATACATTGATACTGATTCAGATATGTAACTGATACATTTCATTGATACTTTTGGAACTGATACACAGTGAAACCTGACTATCGAAACCTGATAGGTAGGTATGGCAACAAGCCTCCCGTTCCAAACAGCTGCTACTTGGATTGGATTTATTAGGTTCCGTGTGGAATCGCGTGACATTTCTGATTTATTTCTGATTTATTTTTATTACTTAAATAATAAATACATACTAATTTGTAAAACATTTATTAAGTAATTGTAATATTGTAATCATCACTTATTAAATGGAAAACTTTCAACGGTAACTACTCCCGACTACCTGATACCTCTGGTCTATGACGTCATCTACGTTCCTACTTCTCTGAAGTTCTATGTTCTGATCTGCGTATTTTGTTTGTTTTTATTCTTCGCTTTTCAGTTTTCAGTTTTCCCATTGTTTTTGTGTAGACGTGTAGGGTAAAAGAAACATGGAAAAAACTAAAAAAACTCATTATGTGGACTTTCTTCGTTAAAGAAAGTGACAATATAACTTGCAACTTATGTAAGTCTAAATTTTCTTCAAAATCTACGACGACGAACTTGAAGAAGCACCTCGAGAGAAAGCATCCTGCCGTTCGCTTGACCCCGAATCCCAATCGTTCCATTCCTCAAAGCTCGACCCCCATATCCTCTCCCGCTGTGGCACTGATTCCGAATCATGAACCTCAAGTAGTTGAGGCTGAAGGTGAGGGTGATCGTACTAGTGCGCAAAGCTGTTTTCAACAGACATTAACCCCTTTTTAAAAAGGAATATGAGTTCAAATCAAAAGTCAAAAATCGATAAAGAACTACTTGAAATGATTGTAAAAGACTTTCAACCTTTTTCAATTGTTGAGGATCGAGGATTCAGGAAGTTCGTAAACGCTCTAAATCCAAATTATTCATTGCCATCTCGAAAAACTCTGTCACAAACGTTACTGCCAGCGGCTTATGAAAAGAAACTTAGCGAATTGAAAGAAAATTTCTTTTCTTCTAATATTAGTTCGGTAACGTTAACAACGGACTGTTGGACGTCGTTGAACACCGAATCTTTCATGGCCGTCACTGCTCATTTCATCGACATCAATTACGATTTAAAATCACACGTCATCGATTGTTTCAGCTTCTCAGAACGCCATACAAGTGAGAATTTAAGTAAAGAGCTGCTCAGAGTTGCAACTGAGTGGCAACTTGAGCACAAAATATTACTGTGCGTGACGGATAACGCCTCTAATATTGTGAAAGCTGTGAAAGAATGTTTGAAGTGGAGGCATTTCGGCTGCATTGCCCACACTATAAATTTAATCGTGAACGATGCACTCAATTTCGACACTTTTAAAGACATTTTAAAAAAAATGAGAGATATTGTGACATTCTTTAAGCATAGTTCTGTAGCCACCAGTAAATTAGCAGAGGTGCAAAAACAGAACGGGATGCAACCCAAAAAGTTATTGCAAGATGTCGCCACCCGGTGGAACTCGTCCCTGTTAATGATCGACCGTTTCACCAATTTAGAAGTCCCGATTAAGACAACTCTAGCGTTAATAGAGAACAAAAAAGAGTTCGACGTTTATCGGCTAGCGAGTGGCAACTAGCCAACGAAATGAAAGAAGTTCTGAGGCCGATGCATGATTTTACTAAATTTGTAAGCGGGGAGAATTACGTCACCGCGTCGTCAGTGTTAATTGTTGTCGACGGCATCAAAACGGTCTATGAAAGAATGAAAAATAACGACGAATTAACACATATAGCGACTAAAATCTTGATAAAAAGATTAACAGACGGTCTCTCCAGCCGACTTGGACACCTCGAAGGAGTAACACACTTACGATATCTACATTCTTGGACCCACGATACAAAAACGTTCCATTTACTCACGAACTCGGCGATGACGTTAAAAAAAAATTATAAATCTTGTAGCAAATTTAATTGAAGCAACAGAAAACAGATCGGAAAATTCGCCTCCAACCTCAAACAACCTTTCACCTGTAACCAGTTCGTCCTTGTCCGAATACAATTTTTTTCACGATTTCAATCTCAGAGCAAGCCAGTACAAGCCAATTGGAACCTGCAAATCAAGAGCCATCACAGAAGTGCAACGGTACTTAGAAGAGCCATTACTTTCGAAAAATGCCAATCCACTGAAATGGTGGAAGGATCATGGATACAATTATCCGTTTCTTAAAGAAGTATTCCGTAGTAAATTTGCATGCGCGACTTCTTCAGTGCCTTGTGAGAGGATTTTCTCCAAAACGGGGCAAATTTTAAACGAACGGCGGACCAGGCTATCGTCGGAAAAATTACGCCAAATAATTTTTTTGAACCAAAATATTTCATAAATAATTCAATAAAAATTTTTTAATAACCTGCATATGATTGTTTTATTTAAATAATCTATCTTAATTTTTAAGAAAAAAAAAAGTACAATGTTAATTTTGGACCACATTGTTACTTTTGTATCAATATTCCAAAAGTATCTAATGCCTCAGACCTCTTTGATACTTGTGGCCTCCGCAACCATAATAACTTTTGGATCATTGATACAAAAGTATCAACTAGATTCCCTCTGTATCAATCTGCCGGGTCAGTTACATTCTAGTATCATTACCTTTGTATCAGGCTGATCCAGCCCGACCCACCTCTAAGCGTGACTTTAAAGTTCAGTCTGCAGTCTGCCGTCTGCAGTCCACCAGTCCAGCCAGTTCAGTTCTAAGAAGTGAAGTGAACAGTAAAGGTCGAGTCGAGTCGATTTTCAGTATAAAAGTCGAGTCAAGCAGTGAAAGTTAAGAGTAATAGTGAAGTCGAATCGTTCAAGTGTTGTGTGAGAGGTCGGCCAAAGGCGAAGATAAGCAACTACACCCGCGGAAGTCTGCGATCCTCGGCCGTTTGGTGACGATTATTCTCCGGAAGGAAGAGACTCGTCCAATCGACAAAATCGACAATCGTCCAAAATCGACAAAATCGACAATCGTCCAAAATCGACAAATCGTCCAATCGACAATCGTCCAAAATCGACAAATCGTCCAATCGACAAAATCGACAATCGTTCAAAATCGACAAAATCGACAATCGTCCAAAATCGACAAAATCGTCCAATCGACAAAATCGACAATCGTCCAAAATCGACAAAATCGACAATCGTCCAAAATCGACAAATCGTCCAATCGACAAATCGACAATCGTCCAAATCGACAAAATCGACAATCGTCCAAAATCGACAAAATCGTCCAATCGACAAATCGACAATCGTCCAAAATCGACAAAATCGTCCAATCGACAAAATCGACAATCGTTCAAAATCGACAAAATCGACAATCGTCCAAAATCGACAAAATCGACAATCGTCCAAAATCGACAAAATCGTCCAATCGACAAAATCGACAATCGTCCAAATCGACAAAATCAACGATCGTCTCAAGATCGACTCTCATCCAGTCAACTTCTAATCTCCAGCATCAAGCAAGATCATCAGCTAAGAATCCTAAGGTACCCAATTACATGTAATACACGCAATAAATGTCAAATTTATGATTCTTTTATTTCGCCTCCTCTAATCTGAACAAACAAATATTAGAAGAAAGGAAACGTTTACAGACATCTCTTTGAACGTTGAATTAACGTGCGTTTTCGAGTATATTATCGATAATATCCGATGCGATATCCGCGCGATTTTGAAAGCGTACAGTTTCATTTAGGTTTTTCTTATGATTATTATTATTATTTTATTTTATTTTTAGAATGTCGCAGAAGAAATTCAACTACACTAAAGAGGATTTAGAACAAGCACTTCATGCTGTAAACCATCTTGGGTGGTCCAAGCATGCAGCTTCGAAGAAATACAATGTCCCACGATCAACACTAAGATTTCGATTAAGCAATAAATTTATTAAAGAAGGATTTGGACCAACACCTTATTTGACGAATGAAGAGGAAAGTACGCTGGTTGAATGGATTAAAAAGTGCGTTGAAAAAGGCTTTCGAAAAGAACTTTGGATTAAAAAAAAAAGCGTTCAATCTCTGATACTGAAATCTAAAAGAAAAACTCCATTTAAAAATGGAATGCCTGGCGATGGCTGGCTAAAACTCTTCATGAAAAGACACCCCGAGTTATCTAGACGTCAACCTGAGGCTGTGTCGAAGTCAAGTGCTAACGTATCGAAAAATGATTTAAAAATTGGTTTACCAACATCCATAAACAGATTAAAGAAGAGTTTAACATCGATTTAACAATAATAACTTCAGATCGCATGAAGACTGTGATCGCATGAAACTCCAGACGCGGATAAAACCGGCTTTCAACTGTGCCCGAAGCGCGGAACGGTATTGTGTCCCAAGGAGCGAGGAACGTATTCGAAGTCGACTGCGGCAAGGCCAAGAGGCAATAACTACTCTCTTTGCCTTCAGTGAGTCAGGGAAAGTCGTGCCTCCTATGGTAATGTTTCCATATAAAAATCAATACCGAAACATCTTGGTGGACGGATTGGTCGCTCCGATTCCGGATGGATGACGAGTCAGCGTATCTTGATTACATAACCAACATATTCAACGGCTATTTAACAAGCCAAAATATCAAAAAGCCTGTGATTCTTTTGTTGATGGGCACAGAAGTCATTTAACCCTTGAGTTAAGTGAATCCTGCTTCAAAAATGGGTCATTCTTGTGGCCCTCTATCCTAACTCCACCAGGATTTTGCAACCTGCGGACGTGACTGCATTCCGTCCCCTTAAAATCGGTTGGAGGAAGGTTGTCGACGAGTTTGCTTCTAAATACCCGGATATTCAAATCACCAAAAACCAATTCTGCCCGTTATTAAAGCAAGTTGTGGAGAAATATTGAAACCTGAGACCCTCATAAATGGGTTCCGAGCGACAGGCCTCTCACCGTGGAATCCCGATGCAATTGATTATCGTCGATGTTAGGCACCAAAGAGACTACCTCTTCTTTCGTTGAACCTCTGCCTGACTCTACCATAAATTATGCGGCATTTAAGAGACTTGTCGAAGTTAAACATTTTAATTTGCTCTCTTCACCAACAATTACTGATTAACAGCAAACCTGATATTCTTTAAAAGTTCGAGATTTAAAACGACGATAACCACAGCAGCTGACGAGTCCCTAGAATTCAGCGAGCACCGAATACCAGTATCATATCATCGCCTAGGTAGCCAACTTACCCCAGCTGTTACTTCATATAAAAACATATCTTTTTTCCCGTTTTTTGTTTCTATATTTTGTTTGTATCTTTACCAACCTACCTACAACCTATTCCTTTGAAATACCAAGATGTTTACAGTAATGCGAAACTACAAGAAGAAACTCATCGTGGAGAGGTTTCGAAAGACGTAATGGAAAGAGCAATAAAGGCCCATTTGGAGAGCCGAGTTTTCGTTCTTTGTCGGAAGAGTTCGGAATTCCAACCAGAACTTAGTTCGCTACACAAAAAAATATAAGCAAAATCAAAGCCTCGACAATGTCGGCTACCAGAAAGTCCGCATCGTAAGTTCCTGAAATCTAACCTAACTTCCTAACGCCTTTTTTTCCTTTCTCCTTTTACATTCTTTCCCTCCTAAATTCTTATTTGGCCAATCTCATGCAAAATTTGTTAATTGGTTTATGTAAAATCATTTTGTCATAAAACAATTATTAATAGGTAGTTCTACCTAGGTATTATTATAACCTTGATACCTTTCATTCTGTTTCAACAGGTTTTTTCGGCGTTGGAAGAAAAAGAACTTAGCGATTACGTAAAGAGATGCTCGGACATTTATTTGGTTTGTCTCCGAAAGAAGTGAGAAAATTGGCATTCGAATACGCAACCTCCAACAGTATCAAAACACCCGATAGTTGGAAAACCAATAAAATGGCAGGAGAAGATTGGTTTTCAGGTTTCCTTAAAAGGAGCCAGTCCATCTCCATTAGGACTCCTGAAGCGACCAGCTTTGCCCGGGCTACAAGCTTCAACAAAACCCCAATGTCGCTAATTTTTTTGAAAAACTAAATTTAGTTTTAGACGGTTGAAACTTTCGCCGGCCGACATATGGAATGTCGATGAAACAGTCATCACGACCGTTCAAAAACCTACAGGGTGGTCGCAAGACGCGGAATCAAGCAGATAGGACGTCTCACATCTGCCGAACGAGGTTCGTTGGTGACGTTGGCAGTAGCCGTTTCTGCCAGTGGAAATTCAATTCCACCCTTTTTAGTTTTCCCGGGGGCATTACAAAGACCACTTCGTGAGAGGTGCACCTTTGGGAAGCGATGGAGATGCAAACCCTTCTGGGGGTGGTAGAGAAAAATTTTTTGAAATTCGCCCAACATTTTGTAAAATTCACTAGAAGCTCCGCCGATCATCCTCAACTGCTTTTACTAGATAATCATGATTCACACCTTTCAATAGAAGTCCTGGAATTTTTTAAAGCTAACTCAATAACTGTCTTATCTTCCCTCCGCATTGTAGCCACAAGCTTCAACCCTCGTTTATGGTCCGCTGAAAAAATTCGTCAACACCGCTGTGATTCTTGGATGATCAACAATCGGGAAAAACCATGACGACTTACGATATCCCGGACATCGTAAATATAGCACTGCCTCAAGCTCCTACAACAGCAAACATCACCTCAGGTTTTAGAGTGGCAGGGATTTTTCCTTTTAATCAGAGATATTCGCTCGTGGGAGTTGACCAACACTCAACATGAACTTTGAACTCCACTCTTTTAATGTTGAAGAGGCTAAAAGAATAAAAATGCCATTGGCAATGGCAATGACCAAGTTGCCTAATTCCGCGGATGCCTTAACGAGCAACGAGTGGGAAGTCTTAGACGACTGCATCCACTTCTCCAGCCTCTAGAAGACTTCACAAAAGAGCTCTCGGAGAATTGTATGTGACTTCTTTAATACAGGGGGTTGCAATTACTAATCAACAAATACTCCCCTGCCACCGCCTTGGGCATGAGTTTAAAAATGTCCTTCAACACGGTGGACAACCGTTTAAGGCACTATGAAAGAAATTTCATAGCATCTGTTGCCACCATTTTAGATCCGAGGTTTAAAGAGGGACCGGATTTTTATGTATTCTCATATTTTTTCGAGCTTCCTACATCATTTATTCAAGTTTTCTTTTGCGTTTTAGACTATCTTAAACGAATAAGCCACATTCGTTTTTGCATATTTTGACATATTTGATGGATTTTGCATATTTTGACATTTGATGGATTTTGCATATTTTGACATATTTGATGGATTTTGCATATTTTGACATATTTGGCCGTTTTCACATATTTTAAGAACTATTTGACCTCCCCGGCGGTTGTTGGGGGGTGTTTTGAATCAAAGTAAGTTAAATATTTTTCGTGTTCTGAGTTGAGTAAGAATTTTCGAGTTCAAATCCGTTTCCATAGAAACCCCCTTACTTTTATTTATCAAAGAAGGCCGCCTTTGCCACCCCTGACCATAATGTTTTGAAAATGACGTTTTATTTTCCTAGTTTTTGTTTTCATTTTTCATTCAGTGACTTTCAAAACGGCAACATGCCTAAAATTAAAGCCAAAGTGTGTGAGTTAGTAAAAAAATATGTTCGGGCGTTTGAGACGGAACCCTTTCGGGGTGACGGGGACGTTTTGTTTTGAGACGCTTGCGAGAAAAAAATTTCTACGTCAAAAAGATCTCAAGTAGTTCAACATTTGGAACAACAGCTCACAAAGAGAACGCGAAAAAAAAGAAAGCCCAAGTGCAGTCTTTCTTGACAGCTAGTTCCAGTAAGTCGTCATTTAACCATGATCTCTGTAAGCATTTATTCAGGCCGACTCCCCATTTTCAAACTTAACAACCAACATTTAAAAGCATTTCTCGAAAAATACATCGGAAAAACGATCCCGGACGAGAGTACGATTAGAAAAAATTATATTGCCGACATATACGAAGAAACTATGGCGAAAATCAGGAGTTGTACAGGTGACGGTCCAGTTTGGATATCAATCGATGAAACGACAGATGTGGAGGGCAGATATCGCCAATGCAATCGTCGGAAGATTATCGGAGGAAAAATGTAAGCCGATTCTATTTAACATGGAAATTCTTGAAAAATGCAATCATGCAACGATCGCGCAGTTTTTTAACAATTCGTTAAGTATTCTTTGGCCGGAGGGGATTAAACACAGTCAAGTCCTTCTTTTCGTTTCTGATGCGGCGCCATATATGGTCAAAGCAGCCAAAGCCATCAAAGTATTTTACCTAGAGTAATTCACGTGACTTGTGTCGTTCACGCATTACATCGTATTGCCGAACACTTAAGAAATGAATATCCCGACGTCGACGCCCTAATTTCTAATATGAAAAGTATTTTTAAAATCGCCTAGTCGGGTACAAATTTTCAAAGAAATTTGTCCTGAACTACCTCTTCTCCGCAACCAGTAATAACGCGATGGGGTACATGGCTGGAAGCAGCCATGTACTACGCCGAAAATTTGACCAAAATTGAACAAGTCGTAGATAATTTGGATGAGGATGCGGCTTCCATCGAAAAAATAAAGGACCTATTCAAGACCTCGACTTCTATCGTTCAAAACCTCGCTTTCATACGTTCTAATTTTCACTTCCTATCAAAAAAAATCACCGTCCTCGAAACCCAAAACTCTTCTTTGACTGAAAATTTCAACATTGGGATGAAACTTTGGAAAATTTACGAAACATAGTTGGAAGGTAAAGTAACCAATGCATTCCTCAATAACATATTAAAATATATGTTTTTTTTTATGCAACTATAGACGCGGAGAGAAGATACAAGAAAAAATAAAAGCTTAGTTTCAAAAATCCTGGTTTGGAAAACTAAGGAACGTAGCTCAAGTCATGGTTGGTGAGAACATCACCGTAATAAAATATTCTATAAAGGACGCCCAAGACTCCATACTTTTATTGGAAAGACACTTCAAGAAGTTGAGGATACAATCAAATTTAAAGTTGAAGACAGGCAAATCTTCAACCAGCCATTTACTGTGTAGGTTCATTAAAGAAAATTACCGATAGTGTTGTTATAATAGAAAATATTAGATATTGTTTTAAATCTATAATCAAAGCACTTGATATATGCTTCAAAGCTATGTATGTCTTCAACTTGTCGCTTCCGGAAGAATCTAAAAATTTTTACTCGTTTGTCGAAAGTCACTTCTATAATCTTAAACCGTCTGTCAAGCTAGACAAAATTTTTATTCTCAAAGAATTTTAGCACATGATTGTACCTAATTAGGTTTTTTTTTGTTAACCCATTTTTAAATAATTTTGAAATACATATCTTACTGTTTTTACTTTCTTTTACCTTATGAGTTATGAGTTATACATATATGAAATTGTTCTTTTAAATAAAGAAACAAATTAATGAAAGAATGAATCGATTGCTTTAAACTAAAGACGAGGTTCAATATGTTCTTGAACAAAAGTTGTTCTATTAATGAATTATATTTAAGGTTTTAATAAAAATTTTCAATAATTAAACGAAGGAGTTTCATTAAAAACAAAAACAAAAATTTTTAAATCAATGAAGTAACTACGTTGAACCATGAACGATGGTTCATTGCTTTCAACAATACTATTTCCAATAACTATAAAAGGTTCATTGATTGTAGTAAACATTATTCCTCACATCTATGATGATATTATTAAAACGGTAAAAAATAATATTAAGTACAAAGAATCTAGATTGTTGAATTATGGAACAATTTACTTATATTTACGAAAAGATTCATGTGAGCTATTCAAGTAGGATTAATAACAATAATTCAAGTTCATTGCTCCAAAGAAATATTCATACCTAAAGTAATTTAATGAAATGCGTTTCATTCTGGCAACAATCCCCGTAATTGGAGCCCTTTTAATGAAAATATTTCATTGAAGCAACTGCATTTTTTTTTAATATAACGTCAGTTTTTTTTTCAGTGTAGGGATCGAGCTCACCCCGACAGAAGTCGCCTGCTTCAAATGGGCACCGATGACGTCAGTAGACGTGGAGAGGTCCTTCAGCCGTTATAAAAAAATTTGGCGTCGGACCGACGAAATTTTTTTTTCATTAATTAAAAATGTACACTATTATAAATAATTTTGAGACATGAAATAAAAATCACAAAATTTTCAAGTCCAATTTTTTTTAATGACATATTCCCACTTTTTTAGAGCATATTTGATCAAATAAGTGCATATTGTATGCGCATATTTGGCATTTTATTTTACATAAAAATCCGGTCCCTAGTAATTTGGAAAAGGCTTCCCAAAAATATTTTGTTGGGCTGGACCCTTCAGTGGGGAACCTTTGATGCAGTCTGTACCTACAACGACGGATACATTAGCAGGTGCGCACAATAGGGGAGGGCTCGACATGCCTTTAGTTCCAGTTCAAACAATATAATATTTGCAGGTGTCGAATTTTTTCCCTCCTCGGGATAGCGCCTGGGAAGTTCTGTGGGGAAGGACTTTGCCGCCTCGGTACAAGAAGGGTAGTGAAAAGCCGAAAGGATTTCTTTTCCAACAGTAAGAGGAGAGGCAGAACCGGAAGAGAAAGCAGGCAAAGTTGGAAGAGGAGATGGAAGAACTTGAAGGAGGGCCTTCCTACAGCGCAGGAGCATTTTAGTTAAAAAGCTGAGAGAAAAATAAAAATAAATCTGCTATAAGCATAAAGTGCAATCCAGATCGCACGTGGACGATTGATTTTACTTGTATTCCATTTGTTTTCACTTTTCGCTTTTCTGTTTGTGCATCACCAATAAATATACCTTGTCCTATCCTTATTTTTTTGCTTCTTCAGATGAAGAATAATAATGCAACTATAAAAGTTCCTAAATTTATTGCATTATTATGCATCTAAGTAGCGATGTGTATTATATTATGTAACGTTGTTTATTGTGTTGTTTTTATGTATTTGTATTTTTCAATAAAGAATAATAATTATTTGGCCTTTTTGTTCGTTGTTCAGGGCAGAAGCATTCATTCAACAGAACTGGATAGGTAGGTACCCCCCCCCCCCCCCCAAGTTCCTTATATGTATATATGTTTATAAACATGTCTATAAATAGGTAATACCGTAAAAAATAATAGAAACTAAAATTCCACTGTAAAAGAGTAATTATTCTATGTAACATCTATCATATGTGTAAAAAATTCCACCTGTTATAATTTGGATTTTTCCACCTGATTTTTTTTTTTTCAAAATTTTTTTAAAAATACTTCTAGATGGTTTACAATGAAAATAAAAACGTAGTTATGTCCGGAAAAGTTAAAATTTTAATTTATCCAGTTAAAATTTTTTTGAAAAAAAATTTTTTTTAAATGCACTGACCCCCTTAAGCGTTTTAAAATCATTACGGAAGAAGACTGCGACTGCGAACTGAGGGAAGCACAAATATGGGAGCACGCTTTTATGGGCACAGTACTGACAGTCTAAAAACTACTCCCCTAGCAAGTAGCCACTGATGAAATAACATCTTCCTCAGGGGGATTGAGAAAGGAGTTAAACAATAGATATTTAAGATGGATATTTGGAATACCGGACTCGGTTTTTTATGAAGTGGAACCTTTTTTTTAGATAAGACTTAGTTCCATCAATTTCTGATCAACCAGATTAACCTAACTTAAAATCAAACATGGGACCATACCTATCATTAAAAATATGCATTTTGACAATGTAATTAAATGATAAAACCTTCCTGAGATGTGGTTGCTTAGGCTTTTAACAATGTATATATGGTTGAAATATAGGAAATACTTTTCTCCAAATGAAAGAGCTGCTACTAACTTGGATTACAAAGCAGTTTGGTTCACTTTTGCAGTACCACAGATGATCTGTTGTGCATTATCAGATGAGACTTGACAGTAGCGAGAAAGTTGCAGTGACAAGTTGGCTGTACCAGATGTCATCGTTCTTAAATCTTTCGCGTATCCCAACAGAGATGAAAGAGGTGCTTCACATTCTATTTCCTAAAACATAAAAATTAATCCAGTAATTGCCAAGGTTTAGTTTTTATTTTATGCTTTCTACCGTATAATCATTATTGTGAATAATATAGGATTTTTCCCCGCCTCCTTGATAAATCTGACGACACTAAATAGAAGTAGTGTGATGGTACAGAAACGTTCAGTCTCTGAAAGGCTCGAGCAATTTGGTTTCTCCTTTATAATATCTATAAGTGGAGGAGAGAAAAAAAAATCATTAAGAAGAACAAGAAGAAGAAAATCAAAAAGATTAATATTTTATAAGAAAGAGTTCTCTCATCATAGGGGCTACAACAAAATGAGGCCTATAATTCCATTTTCATAGCTCTTCCCTTGGTGACAGATAATTTATTACCTCTGCTACACACTGAGAAGCTGCAGCAACAATCAAAGGGTCAGGTGTAGCCCTATGAGCCTCATACCAATGGAGAACAGCATGGACGTTGATAACCTAAAAACATGTTTTGTTAACATCATAAAATATACTGCATTAAACATACCTACTTCAGATGAGTACAAAGGGCCTCTTTGTGATGCAGCCTTTACGTCGACCTTTAACTTATTCAAAGTATGGGGAGATAATAAATGAGACAAATTCGCAGCCGAATCGCCACTCATATCAAGTTGAATCAATTCCTTCTTAGCACCAGGAACTAATGAAAGGGTGACACAGGATCTTCTCTTTGAAGTTCCAGTAATGCTGTTTTGAGTGCTTCTTCGTATGCCTAGAATCACAGATTAGTTCAAAAATCACTCAATGGTCAACCAAATACCTGAGAAAGAGGCTCTATCGAACAAAATAATACAGGATTAGGTATTAAGTTGCAGAAAGAATTTTAGAAACATCAACATTTTTATCTAACTTGTCAACGATTTTTTTGAGCTCATTTTGTGTACCACTTATCAGATCTCCAGTAGTGGTTTCCAGTATGTATAAAAGAAAAATCTACCTTAAGACCAGTTACAGCGCAAAATCGCAGCAAAAGCTTCAGGTACTTCTTGAAAATCATCTGCGAAGGGAACAAGTATTTTACCAATTTGGTCTTGAATATTCTTCGTTAAAAACCTTTGACCCTGGAAAAAAAAAAAAATAAAATAAGGATTGAAAAGCAAGACATTTTAAAAATTTATTTACCTTTCTCAAAGTGCCTGAGTAAAGCCTTAAAACACCACAGCACCTCTTTGCTTCTCATGAATAATTTTAAACAATCTTGCTAACGTTCCTTTGGGTGTTGCTGCATTTTTTGAAAAAGCTTAAAGAATCCGATAGTGACGGAAAGTTATCAATTATGGCATCTAATCCTGGCTCGATTCCAATATTTTATATGAGCTACCACAAATGACAGGTACTCCTGTCTTTAATTAACGTAATAAAGAAAAAAATAAAGAAAATGTACCTTTTTCAATGAAAACTCTTCTTGAAGCCGACTACTTGATCACGGTTTATTTCCTCAAGCGAACCGATTTCTAAAATTTGATCAGCGAGTTAGTCATCAAGTGTAGATAGGCGGTCAATCAAATTAAGCCTTGATACTGTTATAAATGTTAAAAATTTGTGTTTCTTCAACACATTTATTCTTTCAACTGACTCTCTTAATTCAAATCAGATGTTTCATTACTCCTTTCCGGGGGGGGGGGGGGGGGGACGACGATCGAGAATGGAACCGGGACAACTTGTCGACATGTAAGATTTTAATTTTTCCATTTGGAAGTGTAATTTTTGCGATGACGTCGTTTATCATCTTCTCAACTCGGCACGGTCCTTTCCAGTCGCTTTGCAATTTGGGGCATTTTCCGACAGATCTTTTCGGGAGAAAAACAAAGACTTGGTCGCCGGGTTGAAAATGGTTATTTTGCTGCGAAGATCATAGCGACGTTTGCTATTTTTATAGCAATTATTATTACTATTACGGTGCAGTCCCGAACAATATGTCCTTGGACACCGCATCGGTAACAACGAACACTTCGAGTAGACGTCGACTCATTGGCTTCAAAGAATGATGCTTTAGCCATAGCTTCGGCCATAGTTGTCGGTGCGCAAGCTAGAGTCAACCGGCGCACTTCAGGATCCCTTAGGCCGTTCAAAAAGATAGGGACCACTTGCAGCTCTGCTATGTCTTGAGCTGCCGGGAAGGCTCTGAAGGCAAGAGCTTCTAAAGCAGCTGCAAAAACGATAACAGACTCTTCCTTGAGTTGACGTCTCGTCTGTAACTGACGAAAGTAAAACCCACGTTGCGACTGTCCACCGAATCGCGACGATAACAAACACGATAATTCCGAGAATGTCACATTATTCGGGTTGGCGAAACGCAAAACCATTCCCGCTGGGCCTCTGAGCATAGATGCCAACATATGGCCTTGTTCTTGTTCCGACCAGCCGTAAGCAGCGGACACGAAGTGGAAATGGTCTGCGTAGTCTTCCCAAGGAGAGGACCATCGTATTCGACCAGTTTTGGCCTTACCGTTAGTGGTGGAGGGGAAGGAGGATTGAGACGTGGGGGTGCCGGACGTGGGGGAGGACGGAGATTTTGACGTGGGGGAATAGGCGGTGGGGAAGACCGCCAAGTTGACGACCATGGTGTAGAACCCGTTGACGAACCTGTCGGTGACCGATTTTCGTCCATGGCGTAGGATTCTGACACTTCTGACACCAAATGTTATAAATGTTAAAAATTTGTGTTTCTTCAACACATTTATTCTTCAACTGACTCTCTTAATTTAAATCAGATGTTTCAATACTTTTTCTTCAACAAAGTTTCTTGGCCTAAGATTGGGAAAATCACCATAAAACAGAAAAAAAGGGATCGAAAAGAAGAGAACGCCAGGGAGAGAAAAAGAGAGGGAACGAGAAAAAAACCTAAAATTACTATTATATGACTATGCTTTTACCTCGATTTCTTTCTTGCTCTAAATAATCGGTGACTGTGGTGCCATGATGAACTTCGCCCATTGAAGTGATACGCCCGGAGTAGAACAACATTCTCTCCGTTGTCGTCGTTTTTCCTAAGGGCGAAAAACACAATTTTAACAGCTACAATAATTTGTAAGCAAAAAGAAAGATTCTTCTTCCTTCCTTCATTCGTACATTAAATAGAAATCTTACATAGCTTATAAGTATTCATGGATGAATTTGGATAAAAAATTTTAACACAACGATGTTTATCCGGTGCCGGAGCCGGACTAAAACGCGTGCGAATTCACGGACCACGGACAGGTATGAATGGGTGGCGAAAGCAGGAACTATGAAAGGGAGGGAGAATTTCGACCGTCTACCCATGGTCCGCGTGAGGCCGTGAGTGTCGCCCCGGCTTAAATCAGGTTACATAGGAGAGAGGATAGTCCAGAAGAATTCTGGTTAATCTGGTATATCACTGGTTAATCCGGTAACATACAGGCTAACGAGCTAGGTACTTTATACGATTTATAATTCGATAGTCAATCAAAAGACTATAACTATAACTATAAAACTATAAACGATTGTACTCTAAAAAGTGTTCATTAATTTGATATAAATTTTATAAAATTTCTTACCTAAAAAGTGGAATCGAAATTTATAGTCACTTCTAGTTTATACTGAATTTTGAATAAAATCATATGTTAGCCGAAAAGAACCAAAAAACCTAATGTCAAATTACATCTCCTCAAAGCTTCGACTGAACAAGCTAATAAAACATGTGTTGAAATTTATATTCGTTAAATTATTATATTATATGTAAATGTTAAAACTTACCGGCATCGGTGTGCGCCATAATACCAATGTTTCTGATTCTTGAGATATCATCTACGGTTTAAGACCTCTTTTTGCAATTACCTTTGAGTATATAAAGTACCTTACTTTATACACTCAAAGCTATTACATAAGATGAAATCGTTTTTGATTTCATAAAGAGATACTTCGAAAATATGCTTTGCATTTGATGAATTTAAAACATCGAAGAGGCTGGCGTAGATGCGTATTTTACTTATCGTTAAGCTAGCTGAGAAGGTTACTCAGTACGACTTCTCGATCCGTGATTTTTGGCGGGAGGACGTGAATAGAGAAAAAAAGAAGAGATTTTTGCGTTGTTAAGTTGCCCAAACTGTGATTAGGAAACGCAACTTCGCTCAACCCTCAACGCCTCCCCCATTCTTTCGAAAAACTTTCGAAATTCATCGTCATAAATTTTTATGAACCTCCCCGAGTGAATTAATATCGTTAATTAAATCTCCCTATAAGTTCCTATGAGAATTAGTCGCGTCCGTCCTAAAATTATGTAAAATGCCCGTACGAGTAGATTTCATTCCGCCGCCTCCAGCCAACTCGAAACAGCCAGGAGTCAACCGTTCTCTCCTCTACAACGGATCCAGATTCCAAGGGCACCAAAAGTCAAAAGGGAATAGCTACGAAGTTGAAGTAGTCCTTCAGGTAAAAATTAAATCAAAATAACTCATTTTATACGTTGTTCCACTGAACTACTTTTGCTAAACCTACTTTCCCTTCTAAACCAGTTTTTTACGAATTTTTTTTGTTGTAGTACGTGGATGAAGAAAATGCTTATCTTTGTGGTTACTTAAAAATAAAAGGTTTGACCGAAGAATTCCCGACGCTCACTACATTCTTCGATGGAGAGATTATAAGCAAGAAGTATCCGTTCCTCACCCGAAAATGGGAAGCAGATGAAGATGTCGATAAAAAACACTGGGTAAGAACTTTAATGGAGTTACTTCAGAAAACGAATGTGGGTTTTTCTGCGATGGGACATGGAAAATCTTCCGGGAGATATCGGGTCGAATTAGGATCGGTTCTATCTTTTTGGCTCAAAAACTTATTCGTATTTTGTTTTTAGAAAACGAAAAGTCGATTGGCCCATTCTACACTCGGTTCACACCAAACAACAATCTTCCGGTACCGAAAAAAAGTCTAAGTATGTTAAGGGAAAATCGAAGGGAAACATTTTTTTTTAATATGATTTCGGTCTCCCAGACCTCCCGGGTTGTTACGTTTTCTATCCCTTCATTTTATTTCATTATTCTCTTTTTCTGTTGCAGAGTAAATTTTCATCGTTTTGCCAGTATGCGAAAACGTTCAATTCCGACTGTTTCGATTACGACGAAATAAAATCGACTGATTTCGTCTTTATGAGATGGAAAGAGCACTTCCTAGTCCCGGACCATACGATTAGGGACATCAACGGTGCTTCTTTCGCCGGATTCTATTATATTTGTTTCCAAAAAAGTACGGCCACCATCGAAGGCTATTACTATCATAGAAGTTCTGAAATGTAAGTTCTGATTTTTACTTGCCTTGAGATCAACTTATTAATTTTTCTATCTTTTTCCTCAAAATATTGATGTTTCTATGTTTTACTTTTTGTTTTTAGGTATCAGTCATTGACGTTAAGTCATGTACCAGAACACAGCACTCAGATCTACGAATTTAGATGAAGTAAAAGTCGCTCTATCTATAAAAATCATGCACCGGCTTAATTTTTTTATTTTTTAAAAAAATTCCCTTTTTTTCTTAGCCACCGTACAAAATTTTAAACGTTTTTTTGTTTTGGTTTTTTCTATCCCGGTTTTTGTTTATTATTATCTGGAAGCTGGTGTATGACATACGGAGAAAGACAAAAGACTGAATTAGGTTTCCGAAGGCGAAAATAAAAATTTACGACTTAATAGTCCATACCAGCCCCACAAAAATTAAGGGATAAAATCCGGACGATCGGGTTACCGTTTACAAGCTCAGAAAATCAAGAAGAGCTTGTAATCATATTGAGAATAAAATATTTTTGCAACATATTAAATTTTTTGTTTTTATTCAAACGCTTTTTATTCTTTTAATGTATTTTACCGATCCCTTTATCTTCTATTGCGTGTATTTAGGATGTACCCCCATGTATGTAATTACCTACTCAATTGTTTACATATTTAATATATTATAAATAGATGGTTAGATTTAACTGTTATATTAGACAATGTAAAATATAGGAAAATAAATTTTCTTTTCTTGATAAAACATTTGCTTTTCAAAATCCTAAGTAACGCAAAGTTTATTTATTTTTCAAATTACTCATTTTATCTTGTTTTTTCATTTGATGTTAATTTTTTTTTACCTTCTTTCTTTTTTTGTTGGTAATAAATTTATTCTCTCGTTAAAATATTTTTGTTTTCATTTTTACCTATACGCTGAATCTAAGTTGATTTTTTCAAAATAATTTATATGTATCTTGACATTTTTATATTATGTTCAACTAGGGAAAACAACTTTTTCTGAGAACTACGAAATCTTCAAAAAAGTCTACGAGCATTCAGGTAAAAGTGCTATACTCCAGAGATAATCATATTCATGATTAGATTTTAAATCATAGGAATATTTTTCTGTGATTAAGAATAAGATTAAAATCACACTCACGAGTATGATTAAGAATCAACTCTTAATCACAGGAAATCTGTGATTAACTACAGGGATCTGTGATTAATCATTGGAATCTGGGATTAATTAAGGGAAAAGCTTGATCAATCATTAGTATATTGTGTAATCACAGGAATCTGTGAATTTGTCACCTCTGATCACAATTTACTCTTAAAAACTAAAAACTCAAAATCTATCAATCTCTAAAACTCCAAAATTTTAATCATTATTTAAAATTTGATTTGTGAATATTATTAAGATTTTGCCCATCTCTGCTATACTCAGCAAATTTTTGGTTTACAAAAAACGGAAAAATTTTGTTCGAAAGGACTAAAAAAATACTTGTTCGACAAAACATATGGTTGCTAGAAATGTGGAAGAGATGTTATTGAAATACCCTCCATATTTTCACCAATATTTATTTAATCTTCCTTTCGCTTTTTGCGAATTTTTTATTTTGCAGAAATGGCGGAGTTCCGAGAGCATAAATTTTGTAAAATGCGCTTCATCCAATTTTCACCAAAAGATTTTGTAAGAGTCTTCTCTATGGTAAATTCGAATATAAATAGTAAAAATCCGATTTTAGTAAATTAAAATTAGCAAAGTTTGTCAAAACACGGTTCTTCTATTAATCGGATTCTCGGAGGAGCAGGTATAGATACACCTTTTCTTTTATTTCCTGGTCGTTTTTCGTTAAAACTGTTGGCGAAATCCTTATAATTGCGTTAAGCCCTTCTCCCCCTTAAAATGTTTTTGACCGTTGGTGAGAAAGGAAGTAAAGATTCGTTGTTTTCGATTTCAACGGTTTTTTAGACTTAAATTCAGTCATAAAGCACTCCGAAATGATCGCGGAAAAATAATGGAATGATGGATAAAAAGGTTTTTTGGATATTACAATCGGTCTTTTGTACTCTTTGGATCAGAATGACCGATTTTTGTTCACAATTACTGAGTTTTAAAAAATTTTAAACATAAACATATAAATATTTTGATTCAAGGATTTTCGTAAGGATATATGATTGACGGGTGTAATTTAATTTATTTTTATATAAAAAGTCTTAAATTTTAATGGTAAAGATATTTCAAAGTTTTCTCATAACTCGTAGGTCAATTGTCTTTTTTCATTCTTCCCCGCCATTTTCCCACCCCTTGTATCTGTTGGGAAACGAGGGTGTCTCACTCTGTTTCGAAGTACACACTAAAAACTCCTCAAATCTCAGTATCCTCCAGGTTCTGTTGTTCTAGTCCTCGTTTCCTTGTTTTCAAATAAGGTCCTTTTGTTATCGTTTTCCCTTTTGTTTCTCCCACGTCTTCTTCAGTTCAGTCTTCACGTTTTCGTAGGTCAAGTTTATCGTTCAAAATAGATCTAACGCGCTTCGTCGAATATTATCACAATGCAAAATGAACGATATAAGTCTCGAAGAAAGGATAGCGATTAGGGATTCGGCGAGATCCCTCAAAAAATACGGATCCACCTCAAACTTCAATTCGAAAAGATACGAGAGTTACGTAAAACACCAATTATGCGAGACGGACACCCTTCAAGGTTTAGCCCTCAAATACGGAGTCACTGTAAGTTATCCCACTGAATCATCTATTTAAAAGCAAATCTCTCAAATAAAAATCATTTTTTCCCTTGATTGCCAACTTTTTTTTTTCCTCTCTCGATTTCTTTGACCTATTTTCCTTGATATGCATGAATCCTGAAGGGAAAGCTACCAAGACCAAACGGTTGCTATTTTTAAAGAAATCTATAAAATCGTTGTCGTATGGTAAAAAGTCTTTTTCTAAAGGTTGGCATATTCGATAAGGCCCTTTTGTTAAATTCAGAATGCTTCTGATTGTAAAAGGTTCCTTATCTCCATGAACAAACAAGGGTGAGATCTATTCCAACTCAAGAGTGAATGAAAATCATCATTTTACTGCCCCAATTTCGAGTTAAGGATTCCATCATAGTTAATTTGCTCTTAACCCTTTTGAAAATCATGTTTCAATTAGGAACTAACGTTAGTAAAATATTAAGGTTGAAATATATATTAAATTAAAGAGCAGAAAAAATAGAAAATATGCCGTTTGAATTTTTTTCCTACGTTCAAAAATAGATTTTTAATGAATTTTTGAAATTTGGATAGTGATAAGAAGCTTCTGATGGGCGGTGCGGGGGAGACCGAAAACGTGACGTCATTCCCGTCTATTCCGCTCCCCAGCTTCATAGCATGAGGCCGTAGCATTTTTTTCCGGAACACTTTACGGCCACAGTTTTCATCCGATTTCCACCAAATTTTCACACAAATTTCTTTAGCCGGTGAACAAGAAACTAACGAGGGCGATTTTTGAATTTCGAAAAAATGGCGGAGATATGTCTGTTTGAAATTTCTAAAATTCGCTGCGTCCGAACCGCTGGTCCGATTTTCACCAAATTTTCACCAATTACTCCTTATATTTTTTAAGAATTTTTGGTATAAAAAAATTGCCACTTTTTAATTTTAATTTAGTAGGGAGAAATTTCTTACTTCTACCCATTACGAGAGGCACATCCATAGGACAAAGAGCCCATTATGATACATCTAATGGAAATTTTTGGTGGATAACAACCACTGGTAAAAAATTTAATTTAAAGAGGCAAATTTTTGTAATCTCTTCTTCCATCCTGTTTTTATCCCTTAAAATTTAAAGTAAAAAAGAGCCCATTATTTCTTCCTGACACTTAAAAAAAATTCTGAAAAAAAGAACTTAGAAAAAAAACGCAAATTTAAATAAGAAAACCCGGGAAATTTTTCAAAAAAGAAACTTAAAAAATTTTTCGAAAAAACTAACTTGGAAAATTTTTTGAAAAAAAAATGAAAAGTTGGAAAAATTTTCGCAAAAAAAATACTTCCCCCTCCTATATACTTCCCCTCCTATATTGTTACTTCTCTTTAAGGAAGTTTTCGTTGGAAGCTCTTCAAACCAGTACTTTTATCCGACAAGTTTTGTACCTATCTGACCATTTTGAAGATAAAAGTAGTAAAAAATAATTATAAAAGTTTAAATGACAAACACAACAAGTCTGTGAACTGGATACGATCATAAAATTAAGACCAAGTGGAAGTCCAAGGGTTGAAGAGCGTGAGTACGATCAGATCCTTATAGGAGAACGTAGGGTAGTCGGCCCGAAATGGGCGAAGTGACGTCACGCTCCCTTCCCCTCATGAAAGAACGTTCTTATCAAAAGTAAGAAAAGGCGATTTTCAAAAATTCATTAAAATTCTATTTTTCAACGCAGGAAAAAAATTCAAACGGCATTGTTTTTAATTTTTTGTACTCTTTCATTTGGAATAAAAAAATTTTTTTGCGTTAGTTCCCAATTATGATTTTGAGCCTAATAATGGATAATTGACATTTTATCTTGCTTTTAAGCTTTTATCTCCATGATTTTGAGTCAAGGATTTTGTGCACAAGATTTTAAATTTTTTTAAAATCTTTCAGTAGTTTATTTTGAAAGTTTTAAATGTTGCATTTAATTGACTCAAAATTTTACTTGAAACCTGATTTTATTTATATATTTTTACAAGCCGGTAGGCATTACAAGTTAATTAGGTTCTTAACCGACAATTAATTAGAGAAAAGGAAGCGAAAACAACAAGAGAGAGAAAAAAATCGATATAAAAAGTGAAAAATCACTTGAGATTCTTTTTTGTGTTCAAAAATTGTGTGAACTGTGGCAGGGGGAAAAGCTTGATAATAAATCACTGGAAACGGAAAAAGGAATGAAATCGTTTTTATGTTGTTATTTAGTCTTTAAGTAACGAGATACATCCCCACATTGAGTTTTCACCAGAAACCCCCATTTTTGTAGTATTTTCTCTAAGTTTTTGACAAATGAACCCTATTTGTTCATGATGTAAAGATTTTTCCGCGGTTTTATGAGCAAGAAACCACATTTTGACAGGATTTTTGGTAGTTTTTTGATAAAGAAACCCTATTTTGACTATTTTCAGTAGTTTTCCTCGGTTTTGGAACCATTTGGCTGTCCTGCAATTTTCAAAGAGGTCTGCTTTCTAAAAAGTTTGGGAATACCTGAACTAGGGCATATTAATATCAAAATTCGTCCCTTTTATGGGAAACTTCCTGCTGTGGACATCTCCCTTACTTTTAATTAGTTAGTTCTATGTTATTAATTTGAAGGAATATTGATTTCAGACGGAGCAAATCCGGAGAGCGAATCGTATGTGGGCGAACGACAGTCTTTTCCTCCGAAAGACTCTTCTCATCCCGACAACGCCCGACAAAGCGGCTTCCCCGAGTGACATCGTCCTGCTAGAAGGCGACGAAGAACCACCAAACCATAACAACAACCATCATCAAGTTCCAGACGAGGAACGCAGCTACAACGATTTCCTAGTCAAAATAGACTGTGCCATCGCTACTACAAAAAGTCAAGTTATGGTCGCTCAAGACAACAGCGAGTACGCAATTTTTTTTTTTATTTAATTACTCTAATAGCCAATACTGATTTTTATCTTATCTTTTCAATTTCGGTAACAATTCCTCTCCATTTATCTACATTATTATCCCAACGTTGCTTCTATTCGTATTTATGTAGAATACTAATAATCTTTTTCCCCTTGGAGATATGACCTTATTTGCCAAACCTAATCTGGTCAATGTTGAGGTGGAAATATTTAGAGCGAGACTACTAGATTATAAATGACGTCGCCAAATTTTTACAATAAAATTTTAATTTTTCAGGTTTATCGAACATGACTCGATATTTTGGAAGCGAAAAGGTGCGAGTTCACGTCTCAAGCAAAAGAAAAGAAAAGCGAGTACCAAGAAATTAATCATCATCCGACTCGTCCTCATCAGTCCACAAGTAACGGAAGCGACATTCCGCCGGTGATGACGCAGGGCCGGAAAGTCCGAAGTTCCCTCGAACGCCTTGAAAAAGAACAAGACGAAATGTTCGAACTATAGCAAATTTATTCCCAATACACCATAATTTTTTAAAATTGTAAATATTCCCTTTTCCTCAAGCACAATAACATATCTAGCTTATGTTTTTCTTGTACATAGAAATTCTATAAGGTCAGTTAAACTTTTTAGTTGTGTTGGTGCTTATGTCTTGCTAGTTTTTCGTTCAATTTTTTTTCTAAAAATTTCCCTTAAAAATTCAATTAACGAAAAACCTTAGACAATATTAGCGTCGATTGTACATACGTTCCTAACTGTGATGATATTTGTACAGCACCTTATTGTTGTCAAGGAATGGTTTATAAAGAAAAATTGTATATTTAGCATAAATATTCTATTTTTTACCAATTTTATTTTTCTTTTAAGCAAAAATTAGTTTATCCAACTTGCGCACTCAAAAGTAGATGTTTCGTGGCCTATGAGTGCTGACTGATTTATTTTTTACATATCAACCCATTTTATTTTACTTACATTCAATTCTTAAATGGAGAAAATCTGCTTTTTCGCTGATTTATCCTTCAAATCGCTTAGATTTCTCCCATCGTTGTTAACATATTCATGTTTTGCCTTGAATTTTCTTTTGTTATCAAATAAAAGTGATATTTTATGTTTAAAATCTAATTTTGGTTGTTAATTCACATTTTTTAACGATTTATTGTAAATAATTATTTGTTATTAAAAAAATGTAGAAAACAAAATATCTGTTTGCCTTAAGGCATCCTGTCACTTGTTTATTTTTGAACCAAAAACAGTGAATAAAATGTTTTTAGGTTGTAAAACAATTTGTTTTTATTTATTTGATCCTTAAAAGGGTGATGAACATTTTGAAATGAACTAAATTATTTTTATGCACGTCTGACGAAAATAGGGCTTGAAGTTTTCTTTCCAGTGAAAAAATGTAAATATCGGCTTCTAAAAATTATTTTAAAAACAACAATTTAAAAGAAATCTTGCAAACCTGTATTATAGATTAATTCAAGTAGAAGTATGCTTATTGCTATTAGAGTTCCATAAAGAAGAGATAAAAGAGCAGGTAGAAAGTCGATCATTCCAACCCTAGAAAAACCTTTTCCTTTCCCCTCACACTTAGGACGTGGAGGAATCCATATTTTTGCTATTTTGTCCACCATTCCGGCCTCCCTTTGCCATATAAACCTTTAAATGTGTTATAATCTTCTTTTTTTTAATTGTTACTTTTGTGTAAAAATTTCTCTCAGCCCGTTGTTTTTAAGAACTGGAAATGCTAGTCCAGGAATGAAGAGGAGTCGGATCTCTCCCAATCCACATTTTTCACTTTCATAAAATGTTTCTTCTATTATTTTATAACCAAGATTTAATTCAACCTATTAGTAAAATTATGATTTAAAATGTATGAAAACTTGAATAATTTACTTGAAAGGCGACTTTTCCTGTGCGAAGTAGTTTACGCCTTCTCTGGGCGGAATATACGCTTTTTGTCCAAATGGCATTATCTTTTTATCGTGGATTTCTTTCACTGCTGGATCATTGGTGTCCTAAAATGGTTATCACTCCCTCCTCAGTAATCAATATTTTAAGAAAATTATAATATAAAGCTCCTGATATTTTCAAAATTCACCTGCAGAATGATTTCATTGTAATCACGATTTTGTAATTTGACATCAAGACGACTATGCGTCAAGTCCGTCAAGTTTTTAAAACAGGCGAAGTCGACTGAAGAAGGGCGACTATGTTGGCCGAATACGACGTGTAAAAAAATAAAGCCGAAAGTGAAAATATGAAAATTATGATCCGGCTCGAGATAGAAATTGGCATAAAATTTGTCCCTTAAAAAAAAAATATTATTTGTTTATGAAAAAATTCTCACCTTGCTGGCATACGAAACCGAAAACGATGGTGACGACGTCGAAAAATGTTATCCTTTTGAAAAAGATTCAGAATTTATTTTTTTTAATATGAAAATCTCAATTAAAAGAAGAATGATGACAAGAAGGCTCAAAGCTCCGCAGGAGATCCAAACCCACGCGAGTAAACGGTAAAAGAAAAATGTTCACAGAAGACAAAGGAGGCTGTTTAAAAATTATCATTGATCTAAAAAACGTCATTTCATATTTAAATAATTTTTTATTTTACTTGAGAGTATAAGTGACGATAGTGAAATCTGCAAGGTCCAAACGATCATGTCGTACAAAACATCCTAGAGCTGCAAAGTCGATTTCATTTCTTTGAAATTTTCCGAAGAGACCACTGAAGCTTCCGTTTTCTTTATTCAACCAACCATAATCGTTGGCGAAAGTCAACGTAAATCTTGAATAAATTTAAAATTTTTTTTAGACAATTTTATTTTACGTAAAATTGAGCATTTCTGCCATATTGACTGCCAGTGGGTAGTGCATTTTGGCCCATGTGTCGATTTCGACCTGATCCGTATCGTAAAATCCTTTGAAGAGTTCAGGACGCCTCAACTACGGGAATTATACCGTTTTTTAAAACCTAAATTTTGAAATTTACCACAGAAGCCGAGCGTAAAGTAGCGTTTTCAAAATTCGACCGGTCTCCCCTTTTCTGAAAAATTCGATTCCTTCGGGATTTCCGTTCCCGAGAATTTTGTCTTATAAGGATGTTTCGACGTTATTTTGTAAATATCGTAATAGTTTAAACTGGAACTATTTTGATGTGCGATTATAACGGAGCTTCCTGGAAGTATGAAAGAATCATTAAGGATTTTTATACTTTCTTCAAATTTTGTCGGTTCCTCAAGTTTCCCGCAGAAATCAACCACTCCTTCCCTACATTAAACATCCTTTTATTTGATATCTGGAAAAATTCATTTCGTTAATTCCAAATTTCTACATAAAATTTTTTATACCGCAGAAATGTCGTTTTCTAAATTAGGACAAGATAAATCCATACAGCTCCTTGTCTTCTCATAAAACCTTCATCCAATGATTTAAAATTGAATGAAAAAATAAAATCCTCGTATTGAATTTTTTTCAAAAATTTCGCCGCTTCTCCTAAATTGTGATGAATGATAAAATAAAAAAACTGTCAACGAGCTTACCAGAAGACATACAAGAAATTATAGTGATTCGATCGATCGACTTTAATTTAAAATAATCCCTAATTACGTCTGGATTTAAATATGGATTGAGTAAAACAAAGAAGGTTCATTGTTTAAAATTATTGATGACTTCATTTTTATGTGAAAACTAAAACTTTATTTGAACTTTTCTTCCTTTTTATGGAGGATTTTGTTTGCAGATGAATTATGCTAAATTACTCAATCGAATCGTAATGTCTAAAAAACAAAGTAACTTTTTAAAATTCTTTTCATGTATGCTTTAGGAAATTACAAATTTTTTTTACTTTGATTTTAGCTTTTTTTTTTGATTTCTCGTAATTTAGCATTTCGACTTGAGGTATTGTGATACCCTAAAACCCCTGGAACAATATTCCAAATAACCAACCCAAAATAAATTTTTTTTATGTTTTCGAGGAAGTTTTATTTGTGCCGGTAACTCCTTTTTCATTTCAAAGCTTCTTTTAACGAGCTATATTTTAAGCAGGATTATTACAGAAATAAATGGCCCATGACTTCCACCGTAAAAATGTCTGATTTTCTCTTCTTTTCAAGTTTATATATTAATGAAATAAAAATATTGCAATATATTTTTTTATTCCATTAAAGAATAAAGCTACAATTATTACTAGTAATGATTAGCAATAGTCAAAACTTTAACTCTGTTTCCAATCTGCGACTCAAGGGTACCCATTTTTCTTCTTTTTTTAAACATGGGATATATTTGTCCCTAAAAAAAAAAAATAAAATAATAATTAAAAAGTTATTCTTACCTGTAAAAGTAGAGTATTTCAAGTATAGTATCCCCACGGAATAGACGAGCCGTAAATCAAAGATATATGGCGGGTAGGAAATCGACGATTCCGACGCTCAAAAATCTTTACCCTTCCCTTCGCATTGTGGACGCTGAGGAATCCAAATTTTCGCAATCCTGTGAAGTATTCCGGCTTCTCTTTGCCATATAAATCTGTATAAAAAATAATTTTTTGGAATGAATTTTCTTCTGTTTACTTTCTGTAAATATTTCTCGGTATCCTGACTTTTTGGTGACCGGAAGCGAAAGGCTTGGTATGAAAAGTAGCTGAATTCACCCAATCCGCATTTCTCACTTTCGCCGAATGTTTCGCTGATTATTATAGCCGAGATTGACTTCAACCTATAAAGTGTTTTTGATTGTTTAAAAATTTTACTTGACTTCCCAGTCGAAAGTTTGCTGCTCGATCTCTGATGAAAACCCATCTCTCTTCTTTATACGGCGCTGTGATTGGCTTAGCAGAACTCGGACCAGAAGTCATCAAAGTCTTCATCGTACCAAAAATCAAACTTCTTTCCGATCGGATCGACTTTTACTCTAATACTGAAAAAATTGCCATCAGCCATCTCAAAGGCCTTTTAGTGGTTTGTCCTTTTATTTTCGCTCTTTTGTAATTTATTTGATCGTTTAAACCAGTGTTTCTCAATCTTTTTGAAGCCTGCGCCCTCCTAAGAGGTGGAAAATACTTATCGCCGCGGTTAAGTTGGGCCGGTTAAATTTTTTAACGGGCGGTTAAGGTTTTACCCTTTACTAAATGGACCGGTTAAATATTTTAACAGGCGTTTAAGTTTTTGCCCTTTACTTAACGGGTCGGTTAATTTTTTTAACGGTTGGTTAACTTTGCCCTTTACCTAACGGGCCGGTTTACTTTTTGCCCTTTACTTAACGGGCCGGAAAATTTTTTAACGGGCGGTTAAGTTGTGTCCTTACTTTTCGGGCGGCAATAAAAATTAAATAAAAAAAAAGGACTCACACTAACGCCTCCATGGCTGGCCACTTAGCCATTTCCCCCCTATCACCCAAATTTTGCATAACGCCCCAACTTCTCAGCGCCCCCAGGGGGGCAGTACCGCCCCCCGTTGAGAATCACTGGTTTAAACTGTAATGCTTTATATTAATTTTTGTTTTAGAAAATACTTCCTCCAGTCATACGGACAAATAAAACACCTCCCTGATAACTATGACAAAACCGAATACGGTTCTTTGGGTCCGTCTTTGCATTCTGCTGTTGTTAAAGCAAGGATGTCTTCGAATCCCACAGTAGGAGTCTCTCAACCGACATCATACAATCAAGTAAAAATTTAAATGTTCGGTTATTTAAATAATTTAATTTAAAGGTGGAAGCGATTTATTGATGACACATCAGCCGACACCTCGGACAATTGTGGTCGGAAATACCAATAGGCCTCATCTTTCGACAGTTTCAACAAACAACCCGCAGAAATTCGTCATCCTCCAACGCCAACCATCTTCAACATCTCCCTCGCAGGTCCTTTTCAAAGAATTTACATATTAATTTTTTAAAATAAATTTATCTTGAAAACAGTGCGTCCTAGAGGAAAAATGAATAGAATAAAATTAAAGAGAATTAAATTTCCAACAGATTTTATTTAGTGCATTTTTTCAATATCGGTAACGGTTTACGATTTACAAGCCTTTAAAAATTAACCTTCTTAATGGTTATACTTCCATAACCTTCGGACACGAAGGTCAACTTTTGATGGACTTTAACGCCTAAAATGTTTAAAATTTTGAAAAAATGAACTACAAGTTGTTCAAAATGAAACTCGGCTAAAATCTACAAAATTCAAATTTACCCTGTGGCTGAGTTTCATTTTGTACACCTAATAAATAAAACTTGTAGGAAATTTAATTCTCTATAAATTTGCACTTAATTATTTTTTTCTTGGATGCACCATTTTCGGAAAATAATTTTTTTTTTTTTAAATAAATTTATCTTGAAAACAGTGCGTCCTAGAGAAAAAACGAATAGAATAAAAATTAAAGAGAATTGAATTTCCAACAGATTTTATTTAGTGCATTTTTTCAATATCGGTAACGGTTTACGATTTACAAGCCTTTAAAAATTAACCTTCTTAATGGTTATGCTTCAATAACCTTCTTACACGGAGAAGGTCAACTTTTGATGGACTTTAACGCCTAAAATGTTTAAAATTTTAAAAAAATGAATACTAGGTGTACAAAATGAAACTCGGCTAAAATCTACAAAATTCAAATTTACCCTGTGGCTGAGTTTCATTTTGTACACCTAATATTATTTTTTTGGTGTTATAAAATATTTATGAAAAACCTTAAATATCGCTTTTATCTTTTTTAAATGCAGATTATTCAGTCGCAAGGAGGGAAGCAGGTTTTTGTCACACAACATCAACTTCAAAACATAAAGACTGAGGAGGAGCAAATTTAGGTGTTTGAATTATTGATAAAAACCAACGACTTTTCCAATTGTGTTCACCGCTAGTTCTTAATCAATTCTGTATATCCCGTTGGCTATTTAGGATTTCATTTTGTCTTTTTTTGTTTTGCAGTAAAAGAATTTTCTTATGTCAATCAAACTAGGAAAAACATTGCTGCAATGATGGAAGAACTTAAAATTCTGCAATCATGCATGACTTTTGTATCATGTTCTTTTCTGCTCCATCACGTTTACAATTCTTTTCCTGTTCAGTAGTTTGAGTGCAAAATGGCGATTTAACAAAAAAGATTTTCTTTCTCAATTACTATAGCGTTTTATCTTCATTTTTTAAATTGTTTTTGAAAAGACTAAGTAGCATTAGAAAATACTGAAACCTATATATTTTGTAAATACAAGAAATTATTTTTTATGTTATTTGAATTGTTGACTTATTTGTTGTTGATATACCCTTGTCTTTTCATTTTATGCTGGGTTTTTCTTTGGCAAAAGACTGTGAAAGGTCCGGAAATCGCCCGAGAATTGCAAACTTTCAACGTTGTCAATAATGTGCAAATTAGGCAAGACACTTTATTTTTAACTAATTGGGAGGATTTTGCGGCCTTGGTGGAGGTGGTGCTGTTCTGGCAGAAGATATTCTATCGGTTTTTGTCGAAGCTAAAGTCGCCTGCGATGGCATTTGTCGTTGCTGTTGGGTGTTTGCGACGATGCGATTGTTGCTTGAGATGGTATGAAACGTTTCGGCTGGCTTGCCACTGTTGCGTTTGATGGCATGAAACGTTCTTGGTGGTGATGGTGATGTTTTTTTTCTGAATGCGACGGATTGTGCGATTCCATTTACTGTATTGCCGTAATTATGAC
>JACGAQ010002072.1:0-46663 GCA_014119065.1 Orius insidiosus
AGGAAAATGAAGAAGTACATGAAATGAAGAAGAATCATTCAAATCCATCAGAGAATCATTTAATGCTGAAATAGGCGAAGAAGAATCTTACAGACAAGGATCCGTTGAAATATCAATTCCGGAAGAAGACATCAAAGTTAAGTTTTGCACTGTCGATGATATTGAAAGGTCCTACGAATTAATCTTGAATAGTGGCCTAACAGTAAGGAAGCATTAGAAGCATTATCGCCACTAGTGAATAAAACTCCTGACGACATGAAAGCCTATGTGTTCTATTCAAGGCAAGAAATGCGTAAAAGTCAAACTTTAACAAATATTTAAAACCTGGTGATGAAATGTTAATATGTCGTGTTATTTCATGTACGATGACGATGCAGAACCATCGGTTCATGAAGAATAGCCAGATATGAAAATTTTGAAAGTTTTAATCACGAAGCCTGATGGGACAAATAAATATCTTGAAGTCCTTATTCAAAATATAGCTTTCACTAAAGAATGGTGTGGAGGTTCAGAAATACGAAGACTGGAGTTGAATATTTTAATGCGTGGACGCAGACAAATCCGCTGGTGAGAGGCCGTAATTTACCTCCTGGTGAACTTCCTCTGGAACTGTCAACACGAGATACTCAAACTCATCTTCCTTATTTGGAAACTGCTATAAATACTCCTTATGACAAAAGTACTCAAATGTGGCGAAGCGATTTTTATGTGCCGTCGACAAATGATGTGATATAGTCCCTAAACCTTACACTCCGTACAATGAATTGAAAAAAGTTTTGACTCCTCTCCAAGCAGTTTTGATCATACAGAGATTTTTTCGATATTGCCTTGCCAAGTCGAAGATCAAAAACGCAGTCATTTTAGCCTCAGAGCAGAACAAAGCCGCTGCCAACTTTCAAGGTTTACTCAACGAAGAGATTCTAGCCGACAGAATGGATTTGTTCGTCAAGCAAACCTTTCCGTTGAACCGCGGTGACTTTTATGATTTGTACACTATTCTAGGAATCTGGAAACAAGAGGCTATGCAGAGGATACGGGAGATGGCTGACGGAGTTTCAAGGAAAGCAGCAATGGCAGATCTTTTTGAAAAAGAAGTCGAATGCCTGTATAACATTGAGACGCAGAGGATACGTAGTAAAAATGAAATGCTACTTCGTCGCGATTTCAAAGTTCTGCAGAATTCAGCGCGCTATATGGTCACTCGATATCGCAAAGGAAATTAACCATAACTGATACTTTGTCGACTCAAAGAGCTAGAGAGTTCAAAGAGATATTTTCAAGTTATTTAACGTCAATACCACCAAAGAACAAAGAATTGACGTCTTGACTACTTTTAAAATGATGCTTTCTAAACTTGACGGAATCGATGTTCTCAAGAAATAATTCATTTGCTTGATCGTGAAATGGATTTAGTTATTTAAACATCCCTTGTAAAAAATGGTTGGTCTGAGAAAAGAGTGGAAACTTGTTTTTGAATATGATTAAAAACCGTGATTTCAATTCTCAAGTTTTACACCTTCGTGATCCAAGTGAGACTAAACCGAAGCAGCCGCTGTATAATGCAAAGGATGCGGTAAACTCAAAACTCCTGCACATTTCTTCTCGCATCTGAGGCTCCCTTCGTTTCATTTTTGCCAGTCGTGTTCATGGATGAACACCACCGCTAACGCGACTATCAATTTGGCGCCTTATACAAGACTTCTGAATATGCTGAGAGCGTCTGAAACAAAAAAATGTTGTAGAAGCGCCGTCGTCTTTTTGCTTCAGCCAATGGGGATGTACTATTGATCAATGTCATCTGGCAAGGCCAATCCTCTTTGAGTGGATCTTCATATCTTCCGGAATTAAGATGACCCGCTGGGATCGAAATGAAGGTAAAGCAAAGTTTTTTTTCCTCTCATTTAAACTAACTCTGTTCAGAATGGGCACCATGGAACACGATACTTTTAACTGAAGCCGAAGCCACCATCCACGACGCCTTAGACAACCTGAGCCACTTCTACACCCCGTTGGTTCATTCAAAAAGTCAAACAGAAACAAATTCTTGCCCGAATGCATTTCAGCAAAGTCTACTACACAGATCTTGAACTTCGTGAGTCTGGAAAATGGACATCTGTCAAAGACGAAGGAATATACACTCACAGAAAACACAGCGATAATTTAGACAATGATATGATCAACGATTTTTTTAAGTTGCCAAAATAAAATTTACACTTGTTATTTTTTAAATATTTATTTTAAACAATTTCAATGTGTTGATTCATCAGTTTCGTAACTGTCTTTAGATGATTTATCAAAATATAGAGCAAAGGCCTACAAAGAAATTTAAAACAAAAAAGTAATCATTAAAAAAATTATTACAGATCATTATTTCATCTCCAATAGCTTCCACTTTGAGCTCCTTCTCAAGTTCCGCCTTGTCAATGATTTTTAAAATTGTCAGAAGACTCTAAAACAAAACTTTAATTATCAAAAAAATTTTATTACCTACCTAAAGAAAGCATCATTGAAGAATAGTGATATCCAGTCCAATTAAGATATTCTTTGATAAGGCTATTTATAATGACTAATTCTTTAGGGAGATTCGGCTTGCTTTTATCCTTTTTCAACCCAGAAATCCCAAGCAGTTTTAAGTATCTCGCATCTAATTTCTGATTTGATTTTTCCCGTTAGTCCTTCTTTGTTTAAACTTCTTTTTATAGCTATAAAGAAATTGTTTACTTTTTTAAAGTTTAATTTATTGCTTACCCTCATATAACTCTTGTTTCGTCGTCATCTAGACTACTTTACTATCAGCAACTAGAGTTTTGTTTTGGTTGCTAAGCAAGACAGGTGTGTGTGTGTGAAATATGGTGGGGGAAAAACTTGAAAAAAACTTTATGTTCAATTATATTATAGAAAATAAAATTATTTACAAATATACATTACAATAAACCATTTTTAAAAATACAATTTCTTAATTTTGGCACTTGAGGTAAAGCTCTGTAGGTAGGAGGCAAAACGATTGGTTTCAACGTGGTAGAAGTCCACAAGGTCTTATAATCGGCAATGGCAATGCTGGTAGTAGTGGTAGATGAAGATGATGATGATAGGAAGATGATGATGAGGAATTATAAATGACTGGACCTAATGAAATATTTTTTAAGTTTATAAAAAAATAAAATAATATATCAAACTTACACCCATTACTGCAAAAATTGCAAATAAAACAATTTTTAGGATTTGAATCATTTTCTGATGGGGTTTGGTTACTTTGGGCTACTAATGGATTAACGAAAGATACTTCCCTTTATATACAGAATGAATGAATTTTGGTTTTAAAAAAATCACGTTTTCATTTTTTTCATTACGTCAAGAGAGTTGCTTTGTTGCTTTTGCACGGTTTATTATTAAATAAATGTGGGGTAAATAAACAATATTGTTGCTATTTACGATATTTTAGATATACAGGGTGGCTTGACACTGCAAATGAGCTCTATTTCTATTGAACTGTTCAATTTATGAGGAAAATCCTTATATTATTTTTTCTAACAGTAAAGTTCAAATTTTATTCAAGAAAAGGACACAATAAAACTTTTATTTGGTTTAGATATACTGGGTGTTCCTTTCTGGGCACCAAAAAAAAAGTCTTTATGTTTCATAAAAAGGTAAAAATACAGGAATACCAGACTTCCGAATGTTTTAGAAAAAGAAACTGAACCATTCTTTTACTCTGCAAAAATTTCATTGATTTGGAGAAAATGCTAAATTTAAACTTTTTTAAAATCTAACGGTTTATGTATCACTTCTTATCACTGTTTGATAAGTCTTATCATTGTTTACAAAGAAATTTTTAATGACAAAGAACTAACTTTTTAAGATTTTCTGGACCTAATATCCTCTTAAAATTAAGTTAAATTTTCTATATTTTCCAAATTTTCTCGTCCAATGGTAAGAAACCTAATTATTTAATTTTTTCGGATTGGAATGAACTGTTGGTTTTCAATGGAAAAGTATCAACAAAAGTTAATGTCATCTCGCATCTAATTTCTGATTTGATTTTTCCCGTTAGTCCTTCTTTGTTTAAACTTCTTTTTATAGCTATAAAGAAATTGTTTACTTTTTTAAAGTTTAATTATTGCTTACCCTCATATAACTCTTGTTTCGTCGTCATCTAGACTACTTTACTATCAGCAACTAGAGTTTTGTTTTGGTTGCTAAGCAAGACAGGTGTGTGTGTGTGAAATATGGTGGGGGGAAAAACTTGAAAAAACTTTATGTTCAATTATATTATAGAAATAAAATTATTTACAAATATATACATTACAATAAACCATTTTTAAAAATACAATTTTCTTAATTTTGGCACTTGAGGTAAAGCTCTGTAGGTAGGAGGCAAAACGATTGGTTTCAACGGTGGTAAGTCCACAAGGTCTTATAATCGGCAATGGCAATGCTGGTAGTAGTGGTAGATGAAGATGATGATGATGAGGAAGATGATGATGAGGAATTATAAATGACTGGACCTAATGAAATTTTTTTTAAGTTTTATAAAAAAATAAAATAATATAATCAAACTTACACCCATTACTGCAAAAATTGCAAATAAAACAATTTTTAGGATTTGAATCATTTTCTGATGGGTTTGGTTACTTTGGGCTACTAATGGATTAACGAAAGATACTTCCCTTTATATACAGGAATGAATAATTTTGGTTTTAAAAAAAATCACGTTTTCATTTTTTTCATTACGTCAAGAGAGTTGCTTTGTTGCTTTTGCACGGTTTATTTAAATAATGTGGGGTAAATAAACAATATTGTTTGCTATTTACGATATTTTAGATATACAGGGTGGCTTGACACTGCAAATGAGCTCTATTTCTATTGAACTGTTCAATTTATGAGGAAAATCCTTATATTATTTTTTTTCTAACAGTAAAGTTCAAATTTTATTCAAGAAAAAGGACACAATAAAACTTTTATTTTGGTTTATGATATACTGGGTGTTCCTTTCTGGGCACCAAAAAAAAAATCTTTATTTCATAAAAAGGTAAAATACAGGAATACCAGACTTCCGAATGTTTTAGAAAAAGAAACTGAATCTTTTACTCTGCAAAAATTCATTGATTTGGAGAAAATGCTAAAATTTAAACTTTTTTAAAATCTAACGGTTTATCACTTCTTATCACTGTTTGATAAGTCTTATCATTGTTTACAAAGAAATTTTTAATGACAAAGAACTAACTTTTTAAGATTTTCTGGCCTAATATCCTCTTAAAATTAAGTTAAATTTTCATATTTATCAAATTTTGTCGTCCAATGGTAAGAGAACCTAATTTATTAATTTTTTCGGATTGGGAAATGAACTGTTGGTTTTTCAATGGAAAAATATCAACAAAGTTAATGTCATTGTCATTTTTCAAGTGATTGTTCCTTTTTGACATTCTTCTTTTAATTTGGTACCAAAAGATAAGCAATAATTTTAATGGTTTTGAAAATATGGCTTTGACTAAGGTGTTATAATTACTTGTAAAATTGCTAATTTTATATTGTTAGTTCGCAGATAAACTTTGACTGATCCAAAAGTAGTTATAGTTGGTGGTGGCGTTTCTGGATTAGCCGCTGCCACTCGACTTCTCAACTACGGATTTAAAAATGTCAAAATATTGGAAGCTGAAGACCGCCTGGGCGGCCGTGTCCACACAGTTCCTTTTGGTAAAAAAAAAAAATATTCTAATCAAATATATTTTTTTAATAGGTGAAAGATATGTGGATTTAGGTGCCCATTGGATTCACGGTGAAGAAAAAACGCTGTTTTAAAATAGCTTCGGAAAAAAACCTAACGTATCACTCTGGGGATTTCGAGAAACTTGAATTTTATACTGAAGAAGGACAATTTCAAGGTGGAAATGAAACTTTTCAAAATTTTTGGGTAGCTTTAGATGATGCTTTGGAGGATACAGAAGCTTTGTCAAAATTTCAAGGAAATTTATATGACTTTCTTAAATCTGAAAGTTTTAGGTATTGATCTTTTTAATTTTACATTTTTTTTTTCAACTTTTTTAGACAGCGAGGATGGATGATGAATATACGCCAACGTTTATTGAATGGATTTCTAAATTTCGATGTACGATTGAAGGTTGCGATGATTTGAAAGATGTTTCACCTAAAGGGCTTGCGATTACCAAACATGCCCAGGTGACTCACTCACTACCTGGAAAGACGGTGGTTATAATTCTATCGTCGAAATTCTTTTGGTGATTTTTTAAAACTTCTTGATGTTGATTATTGAGTGTTTCAGAATCGACATCCATCATCCATTGGAGCGCCGATTGATTTACAAAATTTAGTTTCTTTAAAATGCAAAGTAAATTCAATTGAATGGAATGGAATGGAAGCTGTGATTAAATGTTTCAACGGATCCGTCCATCATGCAGACATGTCATCATTACAGTTTCTCTCGGTGTTCTCAAAGAGAATTATTCTCTTTATTCAATCCACCTTGCCTGATTCTAAAGTCAATGCTATAAAAGTAATAAAATATTCAAATTAAATTTATTTACTTTTTGGTATAGGGTTTAGGTATTGGAACCGTTGACAAAATTTATCTCCATTTTAATGAGAGATGGTGGCCTGAAGATATCGACGGTTTTAGCTTTTAAGACTTCAGAACAAAGAAATGATGTATGTTAAATGACAAAAGTATACTTAATTAAAAAATTATAGGAAGAATATGGTTGGGAGAAAGAAGTCCTTGGTTTTTATGCGGAAAGTAGTGCCCCGAATGTTCTTGGAGGTTGGCTGTATGGGGATGGAGCGAAAGAATGGAGCTCTATACTGAAGAACAGGTTCTTCAAGGCGCTATCGAGTTTTAAAGAATTTCTAGGAAAAATTTTACGATTCCTCGACCTGTTAGTGTGACACGGTACTGTTTATAAAATGAATTTATTGTTTTTCTAAAATGTTAGATGTTAGTTGAAGTTTTTAAATAAGCATTAATTTTTCAGGAGTAAATGGTGGACGAACCCTCATTTTCGAGGGTCGTATACCTACAGAAGTATGGATTCAGAAAAAATGAATGTTTCCGCAAAAGATTTGGCGAAACCAATCATCAATTTTTACAACAAAGAGGTCAATACTGTCTTAATTTACTGTTTTTTAAATTTTATTTTATATTAGATTTTATTGTTTGCCGGAGAAGCTACGCATTCAGTTATTATTCGACTGTTCATGGCGCACTTGAAACTGGCTGGCGAGAAGCGGATCGTCTAGCACAAAAATACGCCAAGTAATAATTTTTTTTTTTTAAATTCATCTGAATCGTTTTATTTTCAGGGGCCGACTTTGTTCTCTGTGATTTTTTCTTATCTTCCATTTTGCGATTCCTTCAACGAATAAAATTATTATCAAAAATTTTAGATGTTATGCTTAATAAATTTTATCTATTTTAGTTCCTTCTGTTAATATTCCTGTTTAAACTTAGAAAAAAAATAGCATCGTTTTATTTGAAATAGAAAAATGGTTGGTCAAATGTACATTTCTTCAGTTTTCGAAGTATGGCATCTAAAAAAAAATTACAGGAAAACAATTTGGCAATCTCAAAAGTATCAGAAAAAAATAATATAAATAATTCTTGATTTAAAATAACTTTTAAAAACCATTCTTCAGGTAGGTAATGATTTATGCATTAAATCGATGATAGATAAAAATATCTTTTTAATGTTAAATGTCAAGGGCTTGGCTACTATCAAGAATATTTTCTGGATATATAAAACAGTATTTTTATCACCGGACAGTTTTATTTACTGCAGAAAATGAATTCTGGGATCGCTTTATTGATAATCCTCTTTTGTTCAGCATATGCAATCCATCAGGACAAAGTTCTGTAAGCTTTTCTTTTGACTAAAAATAATTTCATTAAAATTTCAGATACCCAAAGAGCAGCCTAATATTGTCATAGTTGGTGGTGGAGTTTCCGGAGTTGCCGCTGCCACTAAACTGTTAGAACGAGGGTTTAAAAATGTGAATTTTGGAAGCGGAGAACAAATAGGAGGTCGAGTGAACACTGTTCCATTTGGTACATTAATTTTAAAAGCAAATATAATTATTAAACAAAATTTAAGGTGAAAGATACGTAGATTTAGGTGCTCATTGGATACACGGTGAAGAAGGAAATGTGGTCTACAGTATTGCGTCCAAAAGAAACCTAACTTATCATTCTGGGGATAGAGAGAATCTGGAAATGGTTTCTGCAGATGGGAAATCAATTCCACAAGGCATGGAAATAGTCTTTAAATTTTGGATAGCATAGAAGACAGTGAATCATTAAAACATTTTCCTGGAAATCTTCAAGAGTATCTAATGAAAGTATTATCAATACTTATTTCTTTGCATGAAGTAACGGTTTTCTTCTTTAGTGGGAAAAAAGTTTTAAAGAATATAAAAAGAGAAACTTTATCTGTTCATTGTTAAATGTTACTCAAAAAATGCAATGTACATCAGACGGTTGTGATGATTTAAAAGATGTCTCTTCAGCTGGAACAGCACAGTATAAAGACTCTCCTGGCGATGTCTTGAATACATGGAGAGATGGAGGGTTTTCGATTATTCAAATTCTTTTGGTAGGTTCTGTTGAGAAGTAGAAGGGATGATCGTGAAAATATGGGCAGAAACGATTTTTTTCTTGGTTTTGTGCATTTTTATTTATTTATAGGTATTTTGCATTGCAGAACCAACATTCAACATCCACAGGAAAACCGATCAAGTTGGAAGATTTGGTCCATTTAAATAAAGAAGTTAACTTGATAGATTGGAGTGGGTCAAAGGCCCAAGTGAGTTGTTTGGATGGAACTGTTTATGAAGCTGATCATGTCATTGTGACTGTTTCGCTCGGCGTACTTAAAGAAAGGCATTCGACTTTATTCAAACCTTCACTTCCTGATAATAAAGTCACAGCAATTAAAGTATTTCGCTATTGCTTACAATTATTTTATATTTTCTGTAGACTTTAGGAATTGGCACGATCAATAAAATTTATCTTCACTTCCCTAATCGATGGTGGCCAGCGGACAGAAATGGATTTTTGTTCTTGAAAAACTGCAACGATACCTGGGAAATTCCAGAAGTACGCCAATCAGATTTTTGAAGTTTTTTAATTTTATATTTAAGGGAGAATACAAATGGGAAAGGGAAGTTAATGGCTTTTTTCTGAAAGTTCTGCCCCAAATGTGCTTTCTACATGGCTTAATGGCGCGGTAGCAAAAGAAATCGAGACATACACAGATGAGCAAGTTTTAGAAGGCACATATCGAGTTTTAAAGAAAACTTTAGGCAAAAACTACACTATTCCGTTACCGGATCAGATTATGAGGTTTAAAATCATTAAGTAATTGAATTTATGGATCTAATTTATTTATTTTAAGGACTAAATGGTGGTCGAATCCACATTTTCGCGGATCTTGGAGTTTTCGGAGTGTGGCATCTCAAGCTATGAATGTGACTTCCAAAGATTTATCGGAACCTCTCAGTAACAGTTTAAACGATAATGTAATTATTTAATTTTTCTGTAAATAATAGAAAAAAAATACTATTTTGATAACTTTAAATTCATTTGTAAAGTATTTCTCTGAACAATTACTATAGAATTTTTTAAAATGTGTTGAATTTGATTTTCAGATTGTATTGTTTGCTGGGGAAGCATCACATCCACACTATTTTCAACTGTACATGGTGCACTTGAAACTGGCTGGCGAGAGGCAGATCGTTTAGCAAAAAAATACATTAATATTTCAAATTAAATTTTAAAATAAATACAAGAATTCTCTAAACTGTGATTTTAACTTCCTTTTTTTTGTGTGGTAATCATTGTTGATTTTATCGACAGATTTCCTTGATTACTGAGAAGATCCCTGACAAAAAAAATTGTATTTAAGGCACCTAAGGATTTCTGCATATAGTGATTAGGATATCTGACATCTGTTGGATGTTAAATGTCAAGGGCTTGGTTTTTTTATCGTGAATTTATTTGGATAAATAGAAGAGATAAAGCATTTGGAAAGTGGCAGTTGAGCAAACAGAATGTTCAGGCTATTTTCATTCATAATATTCCTCTTTCTGAATAGTTATGTGAACTCTTCCCTTGTTCGAACTACTCGTGTAAGTGAATTATTAATACTTAGATTTTTATCACATTCAAAGTTAGGTACCTCGAGAGCAGCCTAAAATCGTGGTAGTTGGCGGTGGAGTGTCTGGAATTGGCGCAGCTACTAAACTGTTAGAGCTAGGGTTTAAAAATGTGAAAATTTTAGAAGGAGAGAACAGAATAGGAGGACGAGTCAACACCGTTCCTTTTGGTATCATAAATAAATTAAAGAAAATATAATAAAAAATTTAAGGTGAAAGATACGTAGATTTAGGCGCCCATTGGATACACGGTGAAGAAGGAAATGTGGTCTACAGTATAGCGTCTGAAAGAAACCTAACTTATCATTCTGGGGATTTCAAGACCACAAAATTCATCAACAATAAAGGAGACGAAGTTCCGAACGTTGAGGAAATTTTCAATAAAATTGTAGATCAAATGCTAGATGATAATTTATTGAAAGATTTCCCTGGGAGTCAATACGAACATCTTATGTTCAGGTAATATACAATTTTTATACATTTTTTTAGTTATTTTGTTGTCTTTTAGGGGAAAAAAATTTTAGATGAATATCAAAAAGATGAAAAATTTTCATGTTCTTTATTAAACATGACGGCGACGATGTGCTGTACCGTTGAAGGTTGTGATGATTTAAAAGAAGTCTCTTCAGCTGGAACAGCGCAGTTCAAACACTCCCCTGGTGATTTCTTAAATTCTTGGAAAGAAGGCGGATACAACTCAATAATTCAAATTCTTTTGGTATACGTCAAAATTAGTTTTCTCAAAGTTTTTTCCCTTCCATTTTTAGAACAATCATTCAACATCTACAGAAAAACCGATTAAGTTGGAAGATTTTGTCCATTTAAATAAAGAAGTTAATTTGATAGATTGGAGCGGGTCAAAGGCCCAAGTGAGTTGTTTGGATGGAACTGTTTATGAAGCTGATCATGTCATTGTGACTGTTTCGCTTGGCGTACTTAAAGAAAAGCACTCGACATTATTCAAACCATCTCTTCCTAATTATAAAGCCACAGCAATTAAAGTAATTATATATTTTAATAACTACAATTTTATTACATTTTATGAAGACTTTAGGGATTGGAACGATAAATAAAGTTTATCTTCATTTTCCAAAACAATGGTGGCCATCAGATTTGAATCGATTCGTCATCTTAAAAGACTGTAACGACACAACTGAGATTCAAGAAGTATTAAAATGAATACATTTTCATTTATTACATATAATTTCAGAATGAACACGGGTGGGAAAAAGAAATCTTCGACCTTTTTACCGAAAGCTCAGCCCCTAATGTTCTCTCCACTTGGTTCGTTGGAGCTGTCGCAAAGGACACAGAGAAATTCACGGACGAGCAAGTTTTAAAAGGATTTTATCGTGTTTTAAATAAAGTTTTGGGCAAAAACTACACGATTCCGTTTCCCGACCAGATTATCAGGTTTGCCACCATAAATAAAACATTAAATTGATTTTTTTAAAGATCCAAATGGTGGTCAAATCCTCATTTCCGTGGTTCTTGGAGTTTTCGAAGTGTAGCATCTCAATCAATGAACGTAACTTCGAAAGATTTATCGGATCCTCTTGGCAACAGTTTCAATGATAAAGTAAGTTGAAAAATGATTTCTACCAGGGAAAAAAATGAACCTCCCCTCTGTTGAATTCACGTAAACGTTACATCTACTCGAAATTAGACGTAAGCGTTTCGATGAACATTGAAGTCTGTGTAAATTTTTTTATGTTTCTCTCAAGAAATGCTGAAGAATTTTTAATACTCTTCCTTTTTATTTTTAGATTCTTTTATTTGCTGGTGAAGCAACTCATCCGGATTACTTTTCTACGGTTCATGGTGCACTTGAAACTGGATGGAGAGAAGCATATCGTATAGCCCAAAAATACATGTAGAATTGAGAAAAAAAAATGTTTTTATGACAGTGTAAATAAACACGTTAGTTTCTATGAAGACGGCAGTAGCTTCTTTTTCGAAGATGTTAAACCAGCAACGCCGTCCGGTGTTTCTGGGCTGTTGGACATAACGAAAAACTGAAGGAAGAAGAACTGAAGCATTTAGTTACTTCGATATAAAATTAAAGTTTTAAAAATAAAACGAAAGTTAATGCTCTGGATTTGTATACGGCCAAATTGCGGTTGACCCGCCTACAGCCCAGGGTCATTTCCGCTCTATCATTTGTCAGCTGTCAATTTCTTCCGTTATAGAATAATCAAAATTAGATTAACAGTCGATAATCATTTTGTTCATTGAAATAAATAAAATAAAAGTCTTAAGAAACCAGAACGCACCTTGGTCGGGGACAAGGACGACAAATCTTCGCCTTTTCTTTTCTGAAATGCATGTTCTTGACTTTTGAACTTTCCCTTTTTTTCTTGCGATTTTAATTGAAATAAATGTGTTCGGGCAGAAAAAAAATGCAAATCCGGTAGGGCACTTCCTGAATTTTCAGTTGCCATTTGACAACTCCACAAAATCGGCAATGACTTTCACCTCTTATTTCGGGAAGAAACGTTACTTGTTAATCGTTCTGTGACAAAATGGGGGAGTCGGAACACGAATCGCCTTTTTCTCGAGTGTCCCTCTTATCTTTCGATATTCAATTTAGGCTTTTGACAAAACAAATGTTGAATTTATTTTTATTAAATATCTTGATTTATTGTCTTGAAATTCAGGCTGATATTACATTATTAGAACAAGGAAAAGCACTTAGTTTTTAAGGAAGTACGTCTGCTTACTTTATATAATTTTTTATAAAGAATTTTCTAAAAGGTGGGAAATACTCAGGCTCTATTGTGTTTTTTCCCTTTCCGTTTAATTAGACTCTCCGTCCCTCAAAGTAATTTTTCTGTTTAGCTAAGGTACCATTTCGGTTGTGCAACGGGAATAACTAGGCTTTCACTAAAACGAAGCGATTTCTCAGTTCTTGTTTTCAATCTTCGTTAAATTGATAGATTTCCAAGTAATTCTAGTAAATGATTTATTGCAGCTATGTCCATCGAGCGTGGAATTTAAAAGGGGGAAAAAGTTAAATGAAGAACATTTTTAATGGTCGAAGAAGTTGTGAATTCCAATAGATTGGATCGTTTTAAATGTGTTACTCAATGTTTTGGTGTGAAAGAAAAAATTATTCGTCTCACTAGGTACAAGATTGATTTGTTTATTATTATAAAAAAATGGGACATTAAATTAATTTTATATAATAAACGTACAAGGCGTGAGTTTTGTACATCAAGTTTATTCCATGACTAAGAAGCGGAGCCAGCAGATCCTGGACTCGCCTGCAGGCAACTTATTCGAGAAAGGCCCCATCTTCAAAACTTTTAAAAAATAAAAATTAAAAAAAGCTTAATTTACGGCTCAGTTGATATATTTTTAAGTTTCAAAAGCTCTAAAAATCGTAAAATCGCCTCTAAACTTCCAAAACGTTCTATAAGAGCAATTTTCTTCTTCTATAGTTTATTTCTTTCCTCTCTGTAGATCTGCCACTTGAACCAAGGTTTTTTTTTGTTTTGTCTTTTCCCATAAATATTGCAAAATAAAACTCATGTGATTTTTTTTAAACTTCGGGGACACAGGTTATTGACCCTCACGAACAAACTAATTAGAAATCTTACCTTGAACTATTTATTCCGTCATTAAATCAAGTAAAAATTGCTTCAAAAAAGGGAAAACTCCCACTCTAAAGAATACAATAGAGCTTCATTGGTTTTAAATTAAACGAAGCGTGAAAATTTATGAAGCATAATTTTTTCGAAGTTCAAAAGTAAAAGGCGATAATCGAATTCTTTAATGTTGAAATTAAAGCGATCCTCGAGGGCCTCTTTCTGCCCTAGATGTACGAGTATGTATCGGAGAACGAGACCTTTCACGATCCTACTCATATGTCCTAAGAAGGTTGACCAACAAAATAAAAATTTCAAATAACTATCCTAAAAATTCAGCTCCTGCAGACTAGAAACTTTGTGTTACCGGAATTTTGACAGGCTCCATACAAGTGATAAAATCTCTTTAGAAATGAAGAAAATCAATTATTTTTTTACATTCCTTAACTTATTTGTCAGTTTGTTCAACAAATAAAAAAAAATTAACAATCAAAGTGATCCAATGACGTAACTTAAATATTTATGGGAATCTCGTTCGAAAAATTTAGGTTTCGTAACCGGTAAAAGTCTTTCTTCGAATTATTATTGTAGAAGAGATAAAAATCGTAACTATTTTTAAAAATACATGTCGCCTCTTTTGTATATTATCTCCGGTGGACACGAGAAGCTGATTAATATTCCACCTTAGGACTTCCTGGTCCGGTTCTCAGCGTGGGGTCCACACCGAAAAAAAAGTGAAACACAAAAATAAATAACGAGATTGAAATGGAAGCCGACAGACTGAGGCCAATGATTTAAAGTTATGGCATTTTTTTAAAACCCTAAATATTATTGAAGTCGAAAAACATATCGTTCAACAAATTCCAAGTCTTCAAATTGTTTTGACGATTAAACGTAAAAATTTTATGACGCTTTTAAAGGTCAAATATTTAAGAATTTGTTTATGTGACTTTTTTGAAGTTATGTTTATTCATAAAATTAATGATTTAACGACCTATTATGAACCTATGTAAAAAAAAAATCCTTTCAACTTATGGCCTTCTTTTTTTCTGCTGTGAGCTGAAAATCGATTGTAAATATTTCAACAGTTGACTTTTATGTTCGCTCGCCATAAAAAAAAATTACTTATTAATGATAACTGATATGTGATTGGTTGGAATGAATCGATGATTGGTTTTCGATCTAAAAGGCACTTTTCAAGCCCAATATTAATAAAAAAAATTGAAATATCTTGCGAAGTTGTGATTTTTATTGTTTTCAAATCAATTTTTTTTTTCTCAAAATAATTACCTACAGATAGTATGCATTTAATATTTGTGGGGAGGGGTGAAAATAATTTTTTAAAAGCATTCTTTGACTTTGTTTGTTGATAATGAAAATTTCTTCTCAAGAGACTTATATGCTAAAAACAAATTGACGTACTATAGAAGCTATGGGGTCTGAAAAAACCTCTCCCAATAGTGGCTGTTGCAATAACTTATCTTTGAGGAAGTTAAAAAATAATTTCGCGGTTAATCGCGGCGGGTCTACTAAAGGAAAAGATTCGCTTCTTTTACCCTTTAAGAAGTTGGGAATTAAATTTTTTCCAAAACAATATGCAAATATGATTTCTCAGGATCAAAATTGTTAAGCAGTTTTAACTTTTATCACCGGCGTTTGTGAACGTCCTTTCGTTTACCGGTACGGCCGCGTCCTCCCCGAGTGGGGAGCAGAGCAGCAAGCGTGGTCGCGGATTTCGCCGAGTTCGACTCACTCCTTCAGTCCCGCCGTAGACCCCGGGAGACCATGGCTTTTCGAAATCTCTCACTCCTTCTTTTCGTCTTCCTCGCCGTCTTCATACACGCCAACTATGGACTACCGGCAAAACCAGGTACGTCGGATTTTGCTTGAAAAATTTTTTTAAACCTCATAAATTACCAATTTAGAGGCAAAATAAAATTTTAAGAATGCCAATTAATACAAATAAAATCAATTAATTTCAAAATGCTAATAAATAAATTAAGAAGGCTTTAAAATAAAAATGGTGAACATTGAACCAAATATCAGTTTGAAAATTTTCAAGTTCGCCCAATATGAAAAAAGAAACATATTATTTTTCCTATCAATTTTTAGATTTTTATTGCAAACGATGATATTTTATAGTTCCTTAAGTTGCATTTATCGGCAAAAATTTTTTCCCAATAATAGGAAAGACAATGACCTATTTTGAGTTTTCACTTGCCCACGTAAACTACAATTTTTACATAGATTCAAGGAGATTTTTAAATTAAAAAATGAAATTAAAAATTGCGTTTGCATGAGGTTTTTTTTTCTGTCCTTCGATTTGCTCTTCGGTTGTAGTCATAACGTAAAATTCAATAAACGTATAATCAATGGTACACACTTGAAATCTCAAAATCAATTATATCTCCTTAAAATAAAAGGATGAGAGTGTCCATAAACTTATGGTAAACAAAAGAGTTGCTAATTGGAAGAAAAGCTATAAAATATGAGGTAGTGTTTATGAAGAAAACTGGGAGGTGAGAGGTGTGAGGTGGGTAGATGTGTGAACGGTTGTTCTTGTTGCCTTCCCAAACTCGGAATCGCCGTGCAGTATTCGCAGAATAACTCGAGAGAACAATGAACGGAAAAAGGTTAACCTGACGAGTCTCATTATGTCGAAACTGGTCGTGATATATCCCTGTTAGTTTTTCCACGTTTTTAATGAGTACTTATTAGGTTTAGTTTTTTCGCATTTCGTCTTAACTCAGCTCGACTATAAAATGTCAATCATTAAAACGTGAAAAAAGCGTTAAGTTTTTAATGTCCGAAACTTTATTTTATTATACAATCTCGGTTATTTTTTTAAAAAAAGAAAAATCTCTTCATTAGATAAAAAATTAAGTTCTCGAGTGCAAAAATTTATATAACGGTAAGTTATAAACGTTTTGATTTTAATAGACGTTTTAACCTTTTTAGCGGGATAAAAAATAGTGTTTTTTTTTCTCCCCTCAAGTTTTATTACCATCTCGATCGATAAGCATACTTTCCTACAGGTGTTAAAATCTCCTGTTTTTTCTTTCATTTTTATGAATGGATCAAGTTGGCGAAAGTAAATCATTTTACGTAACCACGGGGGCGAAAGCATTTCGGGATCATTTGTCTTCCTAATCCGCCCTTCGGGGCACAAAAGGACGGGACCACTTTGGTGAATCTTGTAAATTTACGTTTGAAAAGATTCGAAATAAAAACGGTTGCGTATTTATGTGACAATTTTTCGTTTTTATGGCTTGAATGATTTACAATCTGGAGAAGATGTTGATCAAACAAGGTTTTCTATTTGGCTTTATTGAGTATAGGTACTTAAATTATTGATTACGACTTTGTGAATAACAAGCATCCATTGTTATTAGAGTTGCATCTTTTTTAACAAGCTTTCTATTTTCTTAAAACATTTACTTAAAGATTCTCACGCTATCCTCTGGGCTACACTGTTGTCATGACCTTAACAATTCATTTCCTGAAAACATCTCAGTTCAATAATTTCTAATTTAAAAAATACTTCTTTTGTTTAAGACCAAAGAACAATAATGAGGTGGTGGTCTATCTCTTGGGGAACCATGGCAACTGTGAGGTTAAGCAGAGAGTTCTCTGTCCTTCCCGCGTATCTTCCCGGGGGATATTGTCACAGTGAAAGATAGAAATAAAACTCGCTCCCCTGACGAGGATTTTCAAGCCGAAACGCTTCGTGAGATACTCGTTATCACAGTCATTTCTTCCTCCTTTATCGGTCTTGATTTAGATATTTCTTCTTTACTTCACCCGAAATTTCTTAACAGGGCAACAAGTCTCTTGACTCTTCATTCTCGAAAAAGGAACCGTCATTTTTGAAGTAGCTTTTATCTTAGGATCCTTTTTAAACTCTCACTATTGCACAGTTTTGACTTAACGCGTCAATATTTACTTCGACAGCTACTCTTTTGACCCCATACCTCGATGTCTTAGTTTAAAGTTGCCAAAACTCAAGCACATAATTTTGATGAAACAAAAGAGAAGATTGATCGAAAATCGTTGACGAAATAGACCTTTTCATAATCGTTTTATCTCAAACGTGAATATACGTCAGGACTTAAAGGGTGACGAGATAAGAAAGTGAATAATAACTCGGATGGCAATCCATTTTCGTACCTTGTCATACGAATGTTACATTATACAAGGAACGGGAGTTTTATTTCCTTGTTTCTCGCGAAGCTACCGCGTTTTTCAAGACGTTCCGATCGTAAAGTGATTAGACAAAGGTCATTTCAGCTAATGATTTTTATAAGTTGAAAAGGTCAAATAGAATACCATTTGAATCACGAGTAAGGCTATCAATGGCTGTTGTACGCAATAAATTATCATATCGTGATCCACCTTTAAATGATGAGACAGTTTATTGCTTGCAATTTTTTTCCGTGCGTTAAGCGCCTCAAAAGATTTTACGTCAAGCACCTTTGATGTCAAACCTGAAGCACTCCCTAATTGTGAGATTTTTAGAACCAATTAAAAATTTTTGAGAACGTTTCGTCCAAACGAGGAATGTCCTGAGATAAAAAAAATACCTTGAAAAAGAGAATTTTCTTTCTAAAAGGGGTTATAAAAGCTAAACGATTTAATTTACGATATTTTTTTCACGGTCTAGTAGACATTGCTACACTTTTTAAAAGACGATTGCAAAAGTCGAAAATGCAAAGAGACCTTTGACGTTTAGGACGATAGTGACCTTAACTATGTCGCCTGAAGGTATCTTTTAAAACTTGATAACCTTTGCAAACTTATTTTTTTAAAGACATCCAGGCGTGATGCACTCTTTCCCAATTGAGTAAACTACAAAATTTTTCTCAAGGTTGATGCAGGCACGCTTTTTTAACGTCCAAACTTCTGTTGATGAGAAAAAGGCAAGTTTATAACATTTACATTTTGACCTTTATAGGGGGAAAAAAAAGTCATAACCTTAACATCTGGGCGAAAAATAAATCTTTAAAAAAATTTCACGTTTGGAGAAAGTCTATTTATAAAAAACAGTTAAAAGAGAGATTGAAATCACATTCATAATGTCCCTTATCGGATTTCAAGGGTCATCTCGTACTTTCGACTGTTATCTAACGGATTGTGGGGTATTAATTATATTTACAGAGCCAGGAAGTACGAATAATGTGGGGGTTTAAATATGCGTTTTTAAACCCCTTTTCTGACAGTATCGATGGCTTTTCTAAAATTTCAAGACAGTTTTAGGTTTTCTCACTTTTTTAATCCTTTTCCTAAATTGAATAAAAGCGGTCAGTGAGTCTGGAAGTGCAGGATTTTACATGTTGCAACAAATTTTTTGAACCGAGACCTTTCTTCTCCCCTTCTATTGAGAAATTACCGTAAATTAATTTAGTAGTTCACCTCATTTTCTAACAATTGGGGGCAAAGTGCATTTTCATGTAATTTATGAAACTTTTCTTTTAAGTTGTAATCCAAATGGAAAAGAAGATTGAAATTTGTAACAGTATGATGCAAATTCGGTGAGGAAATCATCCTTAGACGAGGAAGACGCTTTGTAATTTGCGGGACCGTCTCCGTGAAAACCCGAATTCTTCTTTATAGTCCGGCTCGACGACACGCGATGTCTCGTTTTCTATTCCATCCTGAACTTTAGACCGAATATTGCAATTTATTAGCCTTCGGGTTAAATAAACGTTGATTTTTAAGACGATTTAGGTCATTGACGTATAAAATTGTAATTTTAGTGTTTTTTTTGGTAAAAAAGTTCAAGGATCTAAAAATCTTGCATAAATAATGATTTGTAAAATTGGTCTGATCTTTTTAAAAAATAAGATTTTTTTTCTTTGAAATTATCATTTTTTTATATTACAAGAATTTTTTTCTTCAAGATTTCAAAGGATTTTCTTAGAAAATATTCTAGCTTTATGTTTTAAATTTAAATAAAAATGGAATTTTTATTGTGGGATTTTAGAATGAAATTTCGTTTGGAAAGTTGCAATCATTATTTGGGAAGGGTAATTGTCGGTAAAATAATTTCGGTGGTGAATTTCTCTTTGTTTATTGTCAAAGCGAAGACAAATGGTCGTAAAGCGAAGTTTGATCTGCCGGGAAGCAAGTAGCCATCCTCGACCTTCAAAAAGTGTGCTTTCTCCGATCGCACTTCCTCGGTAAAGATTACTCAACCTTTTATATACGAAGCCAGTTTTGCGGGAGAAAGCGTCTGGAAGCCCTCCAGGGCTTGGAAAGTAATGCGGGATTGCACAAGAAACAGAAGATCAAGAAAATGAATTTTTAAAAAATGAAATTTTAAAGAGGTGTTCGGGTGAAAGCATTTTACTAAAAAAACCGCGTTCGTAATAAATAATTAATTCATCAACAAACATTGCAAAATGGTGGCTGGGACATCAAGGGTCGAAACCCTCGGGTCAACGGAATTACATTCCAATTACGAAATCCACGAAACGCAATCGAAGCATGAATCTTCACAAGATTTATAACACGTTTATCTTCCTGTTTTTGTGCTTTACCGGTCATTGTAACTGTTCGGCGCCTCCCTCGTCCGGAGTATAAAGGTAGTTAAGTGCGATTTATGAAATCGTTAAGGAAGATTCGAAGAATGCGGAACGTTGTAGTTGAAGTTGGAGCGTAGGCGATTCGACAATTAATTCGAGATTTCGAAACGGAGTTGAATTGATGTTGCCAAATGTGGATTCGAGCCGTATGCCGGGAATTGGAGTGTCATCCGTTATATAAACTAATGACATTATCATTACGGTAGAGGTAAATCGACATACTAATAGGAGTCGATGATAAAGCCCCACGGGGCTAATGACCGATAGACGGAAAGCTTTTTTTTTTCTCTCTAAATCGTTTCTTTTTGCACTAAAGCGATTGTAAATAGTCTTCCAGATCCCAGACCAATTTCGTAAAGACCTTCTCTATTAAACCACAACAAAGGCATAAAATAATGCCATTTGGTACTCAGGGAGAAAGAATTTGTTTTTCCCTATTTGTCTCATCACCGGCAGTTCTTCGGTTTCCTAGGTTCGCAATTTCCCGGTTCTCTAAACCTCCAAGCCCTATTTATCGAATTTCCGAGAGTCTTGCTCGGTCGTCAATTTTTTCCTTTTCTAAAATGAGATTTTTGGGTTTTTGCCAGTTTTTCGGCAGAGAATCCTCCTTTCCTGACTGAAGGTATTTTCTCGCTCTTTAATCCAAGAAAGAAGATAGCTATGGACTGGCCCGACTAGTTTGGCCCCTGACTAAGCAGGTTGCCAACCTGTCTAAAGAGCCTCTGATAGACAGCACAGAATATAACTTCACGCTTTGATCGAAACGATTTTTTCACCGATGACTGCAGGATTCCAGAAAAAAGCAGTTACTCCTCAATGAAAGTTTCGGTCGTGATGGAAAAGCACTTTTTTAAAGATCGAAATATATCAGTCATAGCGTCAAAATCAGTTATGGTTGTAACCAAACAAATATTTATAAGAAAAACTTGATCGACGTTGAGATTTCTCTCGTCAGTGGCCAAAATGACGTCACAGAATGACGTATCATTTGCGATCTTGGAAACGTATGGTCAGCATCGTTTCACGCATTTTTTACAATGACATCCTTAAGAAAAAAGACTGGTCCTTTTAAGGTTATTGAAAAAAAAGGCGTGCTTTATATTTTTCGGTTGCATCACGTTCCGACAAAGCCCGACCACAATGCCTCTCAAAACCGCGACAATACATCTTTGCCAATCGACCGCGATTGTAACGCAGGGCAACCTTTCAGAACGCGCAGCGGTTTTTCGGATCTCTTTTGTCCGCAAAATAAAAAAATCCCATAGGTAAATTTAACTACAAAAAGAAATAGGTTAATGTAAAAATAACGAATCCCTATTGTTTTCGTAATGAAAGCTCGTTAAACGTGACAAAACGGGATCTCTAGGGCAAAACCGCGACGTCTGTAAAAGTATCCCAAGAGATCCTTTTCACTCAAGCATATCCGATAACATATAAATTCCTTCCGGGGTGCATAAGGGTCAAATCCGAACATTTTGTACCTTTCAATTGGCCAATTTCGATCTACACCACGTACCTACCCAATTTTCTCAATCTCGGAATTTTTTTTTTTTACTTTCTATATTATTCAACTCTGACCAATTAACCTTCGATCATTTTTGAATTTTCTATAAATGGCGTTTATGCTTATTATGTAAACTTAAATAAATCAACGATTAAATAGGCTCTTAAGCCTATAACAGTCATCGTTAGCATGGATATTTTGTAATTTTAACTATTAAGAAATAATTCATCAAAAAAATTAAATTATTATAAATAGAACGAAAATTTTTTAAAATTACATTTTTACCTTTCACTATTGTCTTTTTACTGCTCTGTTCTAATTAAATGGCTTCTGAATGGTCTAAAATGAGTTCAAGACAAAAATATTCTTAAACAGACTAGAAACGTTCAAAAAGTTATTTCAGTCGTTATTTTTGCGAAACTTTCGATGGTAACAGTATTTTATCTTTATTTCACTCCTTTTTCCGTACGCCTGAGCCTTAGGATGTTGCAGTTGCTTTTGGCTCTTTTTCTTAAAAAACGGTTTTCTACTAGGATTAACACCATTACCCTTCCCTTATTAAATTTTCTTCTAATTATCTAATAATAATTTTTTATGTATATAGGGTATTAAATTATAGAAACTTAATATTAAGACGCCGTAATTACTATATAATTTAAATAATTATGTTTGCAGTAAAGAAGGGTAGTATTAAAAAACAATTTTAATTAAAAGATTGATTTTAATTTGTTGTAATTTTCGATAAAAAATTGAATCAATCGGGTCTTATTATGTTATCTAAAGAATATTTTCTTCCTGATCTTGTTGCAACTTTTGAAATCTTGATCAATTAGCTTCAGAATTCGATAATGCCATTGGTTCACTTTGTTCATTAGGTTGTTTATCTGTTTAAGTTTGTTTGAGCTCCGCTCGTAGTGCCCCTGCCCTGCCCACGTAGGGCCATTATAACTCCTTAAAGAAGTTATTGCGATACCCTCGACGTCGGGTTTTGGGGCTTCCAGCAAAGGAGTGAGAGTAGATCTGGAACAGCTGGATGCAATAGATATGGTCGTGACGTGATATTTGGTCCCTGCCCCACCCACGTAGGGCCATATTTTTCTGGCTTTTCTATTATTTACTTACTTCCACATCATCTACTATCTTTTTTTCGTAATGTTTGCTTCTGGGAAACCAATTCCGATGGCTCTGAGAGGCTTGGGAAACTGTTGGTAGGTTTTTCCACTAATTGTCTTAATCCGTAGGTAATGGGAATGCCGCCAATCAAAATCACATAACTCTTTACGGAAGTTAAAAAGAATGGAGCGTTCATCAGACTCTTCGACATTTAATGGCAACTTAATCATTATGCCCCAATCCAAACCCCTAAATCTAAAATTGTTTCGAGGTATAATGTCAACAAAAGGTTGTTTGTATTATCGTAAGAATTTGATTGGTGCTCATCCTTTCGCTTTCGTCGATAACGTCTGATCGATTTGCATAGAATAGGAAAATCCTTGAGATGTCGCCCAACCCTGTCAACGTGATCTAGATTCTCCTCTCTCTTTTTCTTTTTCCCGACGAATCTCTTCCTACCTTTTACGGCCTTCCTGAGACTGGACACAAAGGAAGACTCTTTTCAAGTTAATTTTACGAGAGCTCACGTTGCTCAAGGGGCTTTACGGATCATCGTTATTTACTCACAAAGCATTAATTAAGTAACGGACCTAATTAATTATAGAGCGTTACTACATTGTATGTTGCAACTTTTTTAGAAGGTAAATGGAGCATTCTTAATTAGTGATTTGAGGAATTTCATATTGTTTTTTTTTGGAAGAAAAAAAATCTGACGTAACCGTGGGGAGGGTAAAATCACGATGAATGTTAACAATCCGGCATCCACCCTCGTGATGGGCGACAAACTTCGAAATGTCAACGCGAAACGATAAAGCGCGAAATGTCTTTTCCGTGGTCGTAAAAGGAGAGTTTGAGTCAGAAAAAAACCTTCTTTCTTATGCATTTTACGTTGGAAATTGTCGTTCACACCTATTTCGACCTAGTTACGTCCAAAGGTTATCTAATAAGTAAGCCAATAAATCATAATTATTGGACTAATAAATAAATTACTCCCCGAACCCCACATTTAAGATGTTACGAATAATCTAATTAATAAAACCGCACAGAATAAAAATGATTTGAGTGAAAGCCATGTTGAATAGCAGTTGCGTTTCTTCCCTATCCCACTTATTACGTAATCATGATGAATGAAGTGATCTACAAAAAAATATTGTTTCATGATAATACTCAGTGATTTCAAAAATATTTTAGGGGAAAAATTGAATTTAACGTATGAAAATGTCAAGTTTAATACTAAAAACTCTAATTTGGGTTAATTTGCGAGACAAACGTTGAAAAAAAATTTTTTTTCATTTCTACCTAAACTTTTAAAAAGTTAAAGTTAAAAGCGTTTATTTTTTATCGTTAAGCCTGAATAAAGTTTGAAAATCCTATTTTCTGTCTGAAAGCAGTTTTAAGTAAAAGTCCATAAACACTTGGGGGTGAAAATGAGGCTGTGAAAAATTCAAAGGAAGGAATAAAAAATTTCGTTTTATCGCATGGGAGAACTAATTCTAGCAAGTCCTTTCATGTCTAATTTTGTGTTTTAATCGCTCTACTGCTTTGACGAAATTTCATAAAAAGTGATTGTAGTGAAAAGTCGTGCTTAATTTTCTGATTTTCCCAGGATCCGCTACTGGTTCTGATTATTTAAAAACTTCTGTTTAGGAATAAATCAATTAAAAAATCTGAAACTATTTTACATAAGATAAAAGTCTTGTCTGTTTGGATCTAATTATTTATTCAAGAAGAGAAATTCCGGTGTTTGTAAATTCGGTTTCTCTCTCATTTGGACGCTAATAAATTTGATAAAAATCCAATAAGATTTTTATTTCCTATACAAATATTATGAAATGTATGATTTATAGTTTTGTGCTGTTTCAAGGAAGTTTTTTGAAGTAAAAAACGTTTTGTAGGAAGCATTTTCCCACGGTAAATAAAAATATTTTAAAAAATTGCCCTTCACCCTTGGCACTCAGGAACTCGTGACGTAGGTGTTTGAATAAAAAGGTCAAATCGTTTTGCCGAATCCTATTAAAAGAGATCGTAAATCTAAACGTTTTAAGATTCTCAGGTAGCTTTTCGGTTTAATTAACACGTTTAAGAGGTTTTTATTGCTTTATATCGGCGATCATAAATCGTTTAGGGCGGTGTGTGGTAAACGATTAGACGCTAAAAACGTCAGAATTTTTTTTATTACGGATCGTAGGTGGGTTGGGGAAAGTAGAACCGTTACGCAAGGGAACCTGACCTTGCCCGGACGAGTCCGTAATTTTCGCTATGAAATTTTTGACCAAATGCAAAAAAAGAAAAAAATCGATGCTTTCTCCAAGGAAGTCAACTACTAACACGAATATTTGCAAGTTGAAAAACTATCCTGAAAAAAAAACTGACGTTATATTAAAAAAAATGCAGTTGCTTCAATGAAATATTTTCATTAAAAGGGCTCCAATTACGGGGATTGTTGCCAGAATGAAACGCATTTCATTAAATTACTTTAGGTATGAATATTTCTTTGGAGCAATGAACTTGAATTATTGATGTTATTAATCCTACTTGAATAGCTCACATGAATCTTTTCGTAAATATAAGTAAATGGTTCCATAATTCAACAATCTAGATTCATTGTACTTAATATTATTTTTTACCGTTTTAATAATATCATCATAGATGTGAGGAATAATGTTTACTACAATCAATGAACCTTTTATAGTTATTGGAAATAGTATTGTTGAAAGCAATGAACCATCGTTCATGGTTCAACGTAGTTACTTCATTGATTTAAAAATTTTTGTTTTTGTTTTTAATGAAACTCCTTCGTTTAATTATTGAAAATTTTATTAAAACCTTAAATATAATTCATTAATAGAACAACTTTTGTTCAAGAACATAATGAACCTCGTCTTTAGTTTAAAGCAATCGATTCATTCTTTCATTAATTTGTTTCTTTATTTAAAAGAACAATTTCATATATAACTCATAACTCATAAGGTAAAAGAAAGTAAAAACAGTAAGATATGTATTTCAAAATTTATTTAAAAATGGGTTAACAAAAAAAAACCTAATTAGGTACAATCATTGTGCTAAAAATTCTTTGAGAATAAAAATTTTGTCTAGCTTGACAGACGGTTTAAGATTATAGAAGTGACTTTCGACAAACGAGTAAAAATTTTTAGATTCTTCCGGAAGCGACAAGTTGAAGACATACATAGCTTTGAAGCATATATCAAGTGCTTTGATTATAGATTTAAAACAGTATCTAATATTTTCTATTATAACAACAATATCGGTAATTTTCTTTAATGAACCTACACAGTAAATGGCTGGTTGAAGATTTGCCTGTCTTTCAACTTTAAATTTGATTGTATCCTCAACTTCTTGAAGTGTCTTTCCAATAAAAAGTATGGAGTCTTGGGCGTCCTTTATAGAATATTTTATTACGTTTTTTTTTCCCATTCGCATCTTTCTTAATTGATCTCGCCGTGGGAACAAAATATGCTTGTAAAGTCAAAATAACGACAGCATCACGGTGGTCTAAAAATAAATGTAATTAGATAAAATTTTCAACTAATTTATTTTTTATTTTATTACTTGAGTTAGAATCTTCGGTTAAGTCGTTTATCAAAGCAAGACATTTTTTGTCTTTGATATTTGTTTTAATGAAGTTTATAATTTTATTAACTTCAAAGTCCCACCGTTCGAGCAGTGATTTTTCGTTAAATGCAAGTGTGAAATCCATTTCAATCTGCAAGTTACAATGTTTATTATTTATAATAACAAGAAAAATTTTTAGTACCATACGATAACCGCTCGGTTTGTTGTACGGCTCCCATGTATTTAAAACGTCGACCATAGAATGTTTTCGAATAAAATCCATCCTTGCTTTGTGGCATGCTGACCATAAGCAATCTATTTCAGATGAAGACAGTCTTTCATGTTTTATTGATGAAAGACAAAGCTCGGCATTGTCCTCAGGTACTAAAAAAAAGTAGAATTAAAGTATTGAATACTAAAAATTAACAGATAATAATAAAAGAGCTATACCGAAATCCATATTAAACCGATCTTTCATTTGTATGATGCATTTCTTGGTTTTTTTATTTTTTAGAGCATTCCTCTCTGTGGATATTGAATTGTGATATTTCACGTACAGTCGCCCTCTTTTATCAGTGCTACTACGAGTATTCCTGTAACAGTTAAAAGTTATACATTACTACTTATAATACTGATAATAATATAATAATATCGAGTTGTACATTTTTATTGCTTACCTTAATGATGGTGCCTTTCGGAGATAAGCTGCGTACGCACTAAACTTGTCCAGGGCAACGAACTTCCTCGCTTGAGAGTCAGAGGACAAATGAACGATTTCTCGCGGTTTTTGGAGGGGTTGAAGTTAATAAAAAGTATTGTCTTATGTACGAAATTTTCATTATTGTTAAAACCAAAGTATGAATTTGACGAAATAAATACATAAATTGTAAGATTTCTTTGATTCGATGAATCATTTCATTGCTTTTACGTACTGATTTTAAAAATAAAAAAAAGTAAAAAATGAATCATTTACACAATGAACTAATTCATTGATATTTGATTTAAAAGCCGTTGAGACCGTTTAATTTTTAAACCGTTAAACCGTTAAACCGTTGAGACGGTATAGCAACAATCTTGAGCAACATCTCCTTCAGGGGGGTCTTTTCAAATTTTGAGGTTTCGTCAAAATTTCGGATAGGATGCGAGTCAACTCGGTTTACCCTTCACACATTGCGAGTCAAAATTGCAAACTCATCGTTGCCACAGCAAATTAGCCGCTCAGGTTGGAGGAAAAACACCGAATTAAAATAACTTACTCTGCCAGAATTAACTTCCTCAAGAAGTTCTTGTTTTACCGTCATCGTCTAGTATATGGAGAATGAGCTTCTAGAAACCCCCATAAAATGCTATTTGAATAAGAAATTCTGGAGAGCGATTTTCGAATTTCGAAGAGATAATACTGTCTGAAGGTTTTAAAACGGCGCTGCGGCTAACAAAGCTAACCAAACTTTGTCTACTTTATACTACAATTCATCGAATTTATTACCTAACTTGAATTCGGGATTACATATAGGTAAAGAGTATTTAGTGTAAATTTGATAAGGATCGGATGTAGGTATATATGGCCGCAGCATTACCTACCGACAGATGATCTCCACCGCATTTTGGCGAATTTCGATGAATGTCTGCTTTCGCTAGATAATCACAAAAGGAAAATCTAGAGAAATCGGATAAACATTACGGCCGTAAAGTGTTCCGGAAAAATTTTTAGGCCCCCAAAAAATAAAGGTTGTTATCGACTACCCTATAGGTATCAAAACTAATTTTTGTATTTAGGTATTTTTTACAGCATAAACGTGATATTAAAAAAAAAACAATTTAAATTACAGAAATTAAAAATAAAACTGATAAATAAAAAAACAGTTTGGTAAAATGAGTAGGTAATGTTGGATAGAGAGATCAATTGTTTTTAAATTTACGCGGCAAAACCAAAACCGCTCACTCAAATAGCGCTCGTTCGAAAATTTATTAAATTAATAATGAAGAAACAAAGTTTATTGAAAAAAAAATTGTTAAAACTATGATAAAAAATTCATTACTACGGTAATTAAGTATCATTAATTTCTTAGTAATGCAAAATCATTAAATTCAATAATTAAGACATAGGAATGTATGATTGGTTTCATTATTTTTAAAAACGATGTAAATAGTTCATTATTTTAACCATACTCTTTGTTGAGACAATCACAAGAACAACGAGTAATTTTGATAATCAGAATTCATTATCCCATTTTAAAATAATTGTTGGTGCTATGAAAAAATTCATGGTAACGAATAAATTTATGTTGTACAATTTAAAAATCGACGATTCGTTGTAACAACAATGCCATCATAACTCAATAAAAAAAAATTATTATTAAGATGAAAAAACTACTTGTGGCAATGAAAAAAAGTCAACAATTGCGTTTCATCAATATTACAACTGCTTTTTTTTTCAGTGTAAATTAAACTCGATGGGTGAGGAATGTTGAGGGTCGCCTTCACCCTGTCCCTAACACGCCACCTCATTTCTTCTATTTCCCGTGTATTTGAACCTTTTTGAAAATAAATTTTAACTTGATTTTGACCCTTTCAAGAACAGATTTCAAACCTTAGGGTAAACTAACTTCCTATAAAGAGGAATATTATAAAATTAATCAATTTTCCTACAATAATTTATATAAACTATTAGAAAGTCGTATTATTTTGACTGATATTACGTTGATTAACTTTCTACGTTAGGATAAAATTAAAGGCGTAATTTATAGTCTATTAGAGTAAAGTTTCAGTAAACGTGGTCTATTTAAGAAAAAAAAAGTTGAATAACACATGTTTGAGGAAGACAGATAAACGTGTTTGTATAGAGTAATGACCCCTCGGTAGTATATGTCTAGAGAAATTAATTCCTATTTGAGCAGCCCTTTCTTTTTCATCTGGTTTTTTTTCCTGAAATCAAATATGCTGGTAATTAGTTTGTCAAGATCCGGATTAAAGATGTAAGTCACGTAGATCCATGTAAGACAAGCAGTCTCTTCAATCTCCCGTTTATCTCAATCGAGCTGAAGATTCGTGTTACGTAAGCAATTAAAACGTATAAAAAATTTTATTTTCCGTTAGGGACAATGACGGGATTTCGCTGATATCCGAAGTGGGAGGAACAGGAAAAGACGTTTGGGGAGAAAGATGACCCCGTCCTTCCGGTCTGAACCTCAAAGGACTTTCTCCATCTGGAATATATATTTGAAGCAGTGACACATTCCGTTGCGTAATTCCGGCGCCTTTTTCAATCACTTATTAAGTCGTCACTTTAAGTGATTAATTAACGCTTGAACCTATTGTTGAGAGTGCACAAAATTCTTTAACAAGTAAAAATTATTTTGAGGAAAAAAAAACCGCACTTACACAGCCTCTTGGGAAATACGCCTGAGAATAACTGCAAATCATGTAAGCATGGATTTTGTGTTCCCTTTTTTTAAGAGTTCTCATTTGGCGAATGTTTTCCTTGCCAAGAACGTCGTAGCGAAACCAAAATTGCACCTTTTTCTCTCATCAATGCCTCAAAGGAATTTATTGCAATACCCACAATGTTTTTAGACGTTAGATCTTTACCCGTCATAAGTTTGTCGGTCGGCCGTCCGCCTCCACTTTTTTCAGTGGTGGTGGAAGCTCGATTTTGTTCTTTTTTATAAAAACGTTGTTATTGTAACCAAACCTTTTGGAAATTGGTGACTACTTAAGGTCAAAACGACCATAGAGATCCATTAGTTTGTATTGTAAGGAGAGTTTGAACCTCTGCCAACAGGTTTATTTTCTCTTCGTATTCTCCATAGGGAGTCAAGGCACATGTAACATCCACAATTTCTAAGAAATCAACTTTTCTTAATTTCCTATTCTTGAACCACTTGAAATAACATGAATAAAGTGCGAAAAAATGACGAAATATTTGCATAAAGAAATTACACGTTTCGTCCTGCGTACAAATTGAAAATGAAACCATTGAAAATCAAAAGTTTTTTTAGGCAAAAAATATCGACATTCGAATTTCTCTTTAAAAAATAACATTTTTTAATCATGTTGCGATCCAGACGATGACCGTAGCTTAGAAAGTAGACGCCCTTGAGATCTCGGGATTGAGGAAGTCCTGTTACTTTCTTTCCGAAGGTTTCGAACATCGCGAACCGGTGCAACTGTCACGAACCTTGCACATCTCATTACAACTAATTATTCCTTTTCTTCTTCCTACTTTTCACGGACTTTAAAAGGAATTATCATCTAATAAATCACGGTTTAATTGGAAAGAAATAGAAAGGAAATGACGAATCAATCGATATGGTAGTGTTAAGATAGCCTAAATGTTAGGAGGTTTTTAAAAAGGCTTTTAAATTTATGACCTTAGGGTTTACGTAAGCTTCTAAAAGGATCTTGAATATGGGTCTCAAAATCTTTGTTCAGTCATCTTCTTCATTAGAGGATAAATGAGGTGTTTACGTTTACAAATTTATTCTGAAGTTTTCCAGTCTGATTTATTAGTGAATAGAACAGAGATTTCATAACGATTGTAGTGAAAGGACCTGAATTTTTTAAAACTCGTTTTCCCGTAATAAATTCCGAGCAATGTCAATGCTAGATCCAATATCCTTAGAAAGTGATTAATGAAATTTTTTGGGTCCATTTGTTGAGTTTAAAGAATTTTATAGTTGGTCAATCGCATTTTTCGCGGTCGTTATACACATAATTTGACGTGTTTCAAAACGTTTTGTCGGGACACTAAAATTGATAAGTGGTGAAATTGACCCTGACCGAGGCGGACGTGGCCGATTCCGTGGCCCCTACTTTACCAGCGTCCTCTCCTCCCACTCATTCGCAAGTTCCTCCCCGGCCAAGGACGGTTGCGTACCGAACTAATTTTCACTTCATTCCCCCTTAATTGGTTTATCACTTTTATATCGAGCGGTTCAAATTAACTTAGGCCTTATTAAAAAAAACGGGATGGAGAGAAAGTGTCAATAGCGTTACGTAAACCAAGGTCTTCAGAAGACACGTGATATTCGGTCCTACTATTCTTACGTTGAGTTTTTTTCCCCCAACAGACACTAATTGAATGTAAACAACGTGCAACGGACTCTTGAATTAATCTTCACGCCACCTCTTCTTTGGTTTTCAACATTCTCTCCCTATTAATCAAACGGATTACGTCTCTTAATACGTATTAAAAAAACGAATTTACTCTCTCCCTATTAGAGAGAGCTTTTAGGATATTGATAATTTTTACCGACGTCAAAACAGGTGTTTTCACTGGAAACGTTTTCCTTCCTTGATTAATCACGTTAGGAAGAATTCTCCAGGAAGAATTCTCTTCTAAAGAAGTTACATTTTTATGTTTGGCCAGGAAAGTGGTAAAGTTGGAAAACTGGTTTGCAAGAAAAGAGTTGGAAATTCTACTTCAGTTTTCATCAAGAAAGACTCGATGGCTCCTTTTTTAAAAAGACGATGTCAATATAACGTAGCATTTTGTAATACTGGGAAATTGGTTGAAACTTTGGTATTCAAGGTAGGAGTCCTGTGTGGTGCCAACCCACCTACGGAGTACCATGAGGGTACGCCTCGACGCTTTAAGGAACGCCTTGAAGTTCTTATTGTTCAATGTCATTTACCCTAAATTTTATTAAGATACTAGGATACAAATAATAATTCTTAATTAAACAACAATAATAAATTCTTCTTAGAGATTTGGTGAAGGTAGGAACATTGTACGACCGTAGCGCAGCATTTAACCAAACTTCAGACAGAGAGAAAAATAAAGAAAACTCTACAATTCCAAGATTGATATTTGGTAAAATTTGATGAAAATCAGCTAAAAGTTGAAGTCATGAACTGTTCCGAGTAAAACAATGACCTCATGATTGGTAAACATTAATAATCAACTTTATCTCTCTGGGGTCTGGAAGACCCCTCGTAAAAACCCAATATGGAAGCGTAACAATAACTTCTCTTTGAGACGGAATTACGTATATAAAAGTTTTTTTTAAATAGTATCCAGGTAAAGTTAAGATGAGATTTTATATAAGAACAATATTTTTTTAATTTAATTTTAGTTGTAAAAAGACATATTTTATGACGTCATTTATTTTAAACAAATACGTAATGGTAAAAAAGTAAAAGATGTAACTTTTTTTTAATAGTCTTTCATAAAAATACACTTTCATTTCCTTAAACTAAAGAAAATTTAAAGAATACTATACAAAATCTTTGACCTTTTTATCTTGGTTGAAAAAAATTTTAAATACCTTCCTAAAAATAATTATAGGGTTTTGAAATGTGTTGACATCTATATGACTAATCGGATAAAACAAATCTTTTTTTAGTTATATGAAGAAAAAAAAATTGTGAACGTGTTGTGTGTTTACGCTTATAAAGTTATTACAAGGTTTTTTATCAAAGTGGGAGATCATGCTCCAGTTCGCTTGGACCAACCTGGAACGAATGCTCTCCACGCGTAACTCCACTGGTTACACGCTCGCCCTTACTTGTAAACACTTTTTTTAACGAGAAAAATCTTTTTTTGACCATTTTAAGTGAAATATGCTTTTATGCAGAAAAATGTTCCCAAGAGAAATTAAGCAACCGTTAAAAGCGTGGGCAAAGGCTGAGACAATACGTTAAGACCTTGGCCTGTAAGGATTCCTTTTACGACCGAGGACATCCTCATTAAAATAACATAATCAATATTCATATCTCACGCGGTTCAGGCCTATTATGTCATGCTAATGTCAAACAGTAATTGTCAAGACGTGATTTATTTTAATACGTTTTATAAAATAATATTTGTATGGAATAAGTGCGCTTAAAATGAGTTTCGTGATCAATCTTGATGCTTAATTTAATTATGTATGTAATAATGGCGTATCTAGCAATATTAACGAAGGTTTAATAATTGGACATGTCAGGGACGAGGATTGAGATGAAAAGAAATCAAATTGATGTTCCTTTTATGTCTTTGTACTCTATAGTTTTCAAAAGTCAAAGATATCAATTAGATATTTTTAACTTCCTCAAAGAGAAGTTATTGTGACACCCTCCATGTCACGGTCTTTGAAAAAGGTCTTCGGGACTCCGTAGAGGAAATGATTGGCTTCTGGGTGCAGGCCGTTTTTTCCAGAACACTTAACAGCCGCAATTTTGGAGATCTGCCTGTTTTGTTTATTGAGCTACGGCTTTCCTATGATCAAATCTTCACCGAATGCTCATGTTATTTATTGGGAATTTTTTTTTTCAATAGTAGGGAGAAGTTTGGGCTGTACACGGCCTTCTGTGTGTCCTGGTTGGGCGACGAGTGCGACGACTTTGATTTTTAACTTTTTCTACCTTGATACTTGACAATGCCATGAAAATCTTAAATTGCCTTTCTTTAAGGAAGTTCCCATCTATGGCAGCTCCCTTCGACCGGTAGTTTTTTTAGATTTTAATTCATCTTTTTTTCCGCAATTTCAAGCGAGGATTTTATCTAACTATTATTTTCTGCCATCTTAAATTCCTCTTTGAGATTATACGGCGATTTCCGATAGCTGCCACATTAAGAGAGATTAGAGTGGGTTTGATCGTAAATTAAAAGGTAATACCAGCCAATGTAATTTATAAACGATTCCTGCAAGTCTAGACCGAGAAAGTGACTAAGGTGAAAGGATAAAAAATTTTTTGTTTTGTAAAAATAATCATACAAATTGTTTTGTTATGTTTTGAAATCTCTGTAAAAAAATTTACATTTTTTTATCCATAAAACGCCTAAAGAAATACGCAATAATAAAAATTAGTACCTTTTTTGTTTTTTGATATTACGAAAAATATGTGAAAGTCCTCTTTTTTTAAGGGGCGGGTAAACTAGGAAGAGGAACGTTGTCTCACGATTTCTTCAGTGTGTATCTGAAAACCATCTCTTGCGAGCAGCGTTTATCGAGACTTAAATCAAAGAGACCCTCCTATTGTTAGGCTGTTTTATGTAAGCCAAATAGGAATTAAACCCAAGAAACTTTCTGACTTTGCATTATGCGTACGTGATGTACGACTCTTTTTTAAAATTTAAATTTAATAACTTTTTTTTGTTATAGATGGAGCTAAAAATACAAAATAAACGTGCCATTAGATGAAGGTAAGACCAAACCTAATTGTTTAGTTTATAAAAATTTTTTGTTTTCAAATTGACTGTATAAATAAATCAAATTTTCTCATGTTCATTGTTTGCTTAGCGTAAGAAAGACTGAAAAGTGATGAAAACTTTTGTTCATTATGTAAATAACAGTCAACATGTTTTTCCTTCTTAATTTAAAAACGTAGGACGTAAAAATGTGTTATGTTAATACAGAATCATTCTGTACACAATAACATTTGTCTAAACCCCCAATTAGATTCGTGACAATTTACGATTTAAAACGCCAACGATATGGATAATTAGCTTATGAAATGCACACCGTTCAAAATACTCCCCTTGAGCCAGATGAGATGATAATTACAGTAAAAATTATAACAATAGAAAGGTCGAGTCTTTTTTTGTCCTCTCGTTTAGAACGCGACGTTTCTTCTGTGCCGGGTTTAAGGAAAGGTCGAAGAAGTAAAACTATACAACAAGGACTTGTCTTTGTCTCCGGTACACGAGTACGACTGAAAGCATTTTATTGTTTTCTAGGCTATCTTTGTTTTTTTAACATCAACGTTTTTTTACGTAAACGAAGGACGCATACTTTTTTGGATTTGACCATCTTATGGGATTTTTCATGGGCACCGATTTGTTTTGGGGAAAAAACCCGGAGGCGAATCGGCGGCAAGATGAAACTGGAGCGTCGAAAAAAATTTCAAGGTTTCCTCCGTCTTCCTTTGATTTCTATCGAAAAATTGATGCTCAGAAAACATTTCAATGTCATCCAACAATGATGCGCTCATCATTTCAATTTGCCGGGAGGAAAATCGACTTAAGCAGTCATATACGAGATGGGGTCAAGATATGCATTCAATGCCAACTTAATAGTTTCAAAAAGATAATTAATATAAAATAATTTTTTCAAAGTCATATGACCGAAGAGACTCCAATTAAAAGACTCCGCCATAATAAAATAAAAGGTGTAAAACATTTAGTTCTTAATGGGTCGCGATCCTGCGAATCAAATAACCTTTGCAATAATTTAATTTTGTAACATTGTTTATTGTCATTGCACAATAAACTTTCTACACAACTCGAAAAAATAATAATAAAATTAATTAATTTAATTTTTATTAAATAAGAGTTTATTTACAAAAATTTGTCATGGATAAAGCCTGATTTAAAAATCGAGTTTTTGTACTTTGAAAACACAAGAAATGACCTTTTTGCACTTATAATATATAATGGAGTCATGTATTTTATATCTTCCTAAAAGCCTTACTTGGTACAGAATATTTTAATATTAAGACATAAAATGTAACTAGATACTCTTCTTATCTCAAGATATGTTCAGTTCTGATATTTAAATTGGCGCATATAAAATAAAACACATTTTCCGAAGGAATGTTGCAATTTTAACGAAATTGCGTAAAATATTCGCACATTAATTATCTTGACAAGGTTTAAGATATCTGATGGGCCGAAATTGTTTTTATTAAAAAGGACAAACCTTCTATGTTTTAATTAATTTGATTGAGATGCTTTTAAATACAATTTTTAAATAATTTTGAAGATAAATCTGAGGGTTCAAGATTGAATGGCCTAAGCCCGGAATAATAAAAAAAACACCTACGGGCACTACTTAACACCCACTAACCCTATTATCGTAATCGTGCATCTGATTTACACCCGTATTTTTTTTTCTATATCAATCCGAAAGTGCTTCTGGAAGGATAAAAAAAATGAAACCTTAGCCAACCTATCCTTAGGGCGTTCGCCCTATTATGCACGACAAGATAAGACTTATTAAATAGGAATTCGTCTGTCACTTTCCAAGAACCGATACGGCCGCTTGACATTTAGAATAAAAATTGAACGGTGAAAACGAGGGCAAAAACCACATATCTTCGAGTTTTGTAAAAATTAATGTTTTAGGTTTCGAGCGAAAAATTGTCGGTTCCGGACGATCAAGCGGTCATGGAAATGAACAGAAACTCGAAATAACCGATGATCTGTTAAAAAAATTATGGGGTAACGCCAACTTTTTGAAATTTTCTTCCACAAAAAAATTAAATAAAAGTAAATCCCGTGACGGATGGTATTACCAACGTAATATCTATAACAGCAACAAAAAGTACTAGGAAAAAAATTTAATAAACTTTTATGGATAATTTAGCTTTTATAGATCTACTTAAAAAGGTGCTTTATTTTTTTATATTATAGCTTTTATAGGTTGCAGGAACGGTTGTTAGTTTAATACATATATAAAAACCCTTATTTCGAGATTAAAATAAGTTTTTACTTTCGATTTCATGTTAAGGCAATCTGATATAAGGACGTCTTTTACATGAAGACAAAGAAACTTTTCGTGAATATTATTTAATAAATTTTTTGATCCAAGAGGAGATGGTCCTTGAGCTCCGGAGGAATGGCGGAAGTCACTTCTCGGGGGCGTGGCGGTGGGTCACCAGTTCAGGGTTCCTCCGACAATCCCTCTCTTTTTCAGTTCGGTCATTTTATTGCCCCGGAAATCGTAAGAATTCGATTTGTTAGTTGAGCCTTTTTATTTTAACCGACTGTAAACGAGGAATTAACTGTTTGAAATTTGAGAAAAACTTACTGGGAAGTTGAAACTGGGATGACTTGCGTTAAGTTTATAGGCTCACGGTTTTATTTAAGAGCTAAAAGGCGAAATTCGTGATCGCTCTCAAAAGAAAAAGGGTTTTTAAGCAATTGAGATTCAAAATTCCTTTAAGATGGTTATGAAGATATTTTCCTTTGTTACTTCTTCCCTTCGAGAGGATAACTTAGAGAGCTCACGATAGGCTTTAAGTCACGAGGAATGACTCGAAAGTGTATTCGCTTCGAAATCACGATTTGAATCCTTTCGGGTGAGGACATGAATTCATGTAGGGGGACAAAAGCGATCCGCGGAAGCCGATATTCATCCTCGGAGATTCATGCGCTTAAGCAAACGTTAAATGTCGTCTCATCCGACCTCAGCACGAATTCGATCCGAAAAGTCGAAGGACTCCTTCAAGGAATATTAAACGGATTTGCGAAAACCTAGATAAAATCGGTCATTTTCAACAAAAATATGGCGTGCGATTTATGGAACCTTTTATTATCTTAAATGAAAGCTTCTAGGTTAAAAAAAATTAAGTCTTTCACTGAATTAGGTATAAAGACGCCGGCGGCGAGGTTCGAATAAACTCTGTTATCTGCACAGAACAAAGGGGGCGATCCTTGAGGTAATTGTATATTTTAAAGTTCAATATTAGCGCAATATAATAATAAATACTAGGGGGCAAGCCCCCCTGAGGCCTTCGGCCTCCAACCCCCCTCCGGCTACATCCGGATTTTTGAACCGTATAGAAGACGTGCTCTGTTGCGCAGGGAAACCGCAATAAGTTTGAAAGTCGTATGTTTTTTGCAAATAGTAGAAAATTTGCTGTAAGGTGTGGAAGTCCCCAATAAATTTGCTCTTCTGTACGCGGGTGTAGTTGTGCGACTACATTTGGATTTTGGTCCGCATAGAAGACGTGCTCTGTTGCGCAGGGAAACCGCAATAAGTTTGAAAGTCGTATATTTTTTGAAAGCAATATAAAGTTTGCTCTAAGCGGAGGAAGTCCCCATAGAATGTGCTCTTTTGTACGCGGGTGTAGTTGTGCGACTGCATTTGGATTTTGGTCCGCATAGATGACGTGCTCTGTTGCGCAGGGATACCGCAATAAGTTCGAAAGTCGTATATTTTTTGCATGTAGTAGAAAATTTGCTCAAAGCTGAGGAAGACCCCAATAAATTAGCTCTTCTGTACGCGGGTGTAGTTCTTGTCCGACTAAATTTGGATTTTGGTCCGCATAGAAGACGTGCTCTGTTGCGCAGGGAAACCGCAATAAGTTTGAAAGTCGTATGTTTTTTGCAAATAGTAGAAAATTTGCTCTGCATTGAGGGAGTGCCACATTTATAATTGCTCTGCATGTGGATCTTTTTTGGGGGGGGGGGTAGCTTCCTTTCGGTAAGTCCGTGTTCTGTTGCTTGGAAAAACGCCCCAAGTTAGCATGCTAGACATTCATTTGAATTCCAGTACTGAATTGCTCTTTGCTGAGGCAGTTCCAAAATTATATTTGCTCCTCACGTGTATCTTGCTGTAGGGGGGATGTATGTTTCTTTCGGTATAACAGTCTGTCTTCTGTTGCTGAGAAAAACGCCCTATGTTAGGATGCTAGACATTTTTTGGAACTCGAGTACAGATTTCTTATGCGTTGAGGGAGTTCCACAATTATATTAGCTCTGCACGCAGATCTTGTTGAGGGGGGGGGATGTAGCCCCTTTCAGTTTAAGGTTTCTTCTTTTGTTGCCTTAAAAAACGCCCTATGTTAGCAGGCTAGACGTTCCCCCTTTTCCTCCGTTAATTTTAATTTTACATCGATTTTGGAATTTTTTAGGCAGAAACAGACTTCATATTCGTGTTCCTCGACCCAAAAAACGTTAGAGACCAAGTTTTGGTCGAAATCAAAAAATATTTTTTCCCCGCCCTAAATAACGGGCCCAAAATGGCGAAAATCGCGAGTCGGATTTTGATTTATAAACTTCAAAAATTAATATCTCAGCTTGTGTTGAAGCCACAGAGCCGCTCCTAAGCTTTTTCGAAAGCTTAAAGTCCCTCTTTTTTATTTTTTGGTCCGGTTCTTCTAAGTCAATTCCTTCTACCCTAAAACCCCGTTGAAACATAATTTTTTCAATCTAGTTTTGAATTTTTTTAACGTACTTGGCATTTTTAAAGACCTCTACCGATTTTTTCTAGCGTTGATTTCATTAGCCTGCACCCCCCAAAAAAGTTTCATCGAAATCGGCTCACCCGTTCCCGAGTTATAAAATGAAAACCGAAAATTAATCAAAATCCCCAGGGGGTACCCTTACCGAACCCCATTCCACAGAGTTCATCGATTTAATTTAAAAAATTCGAGAAAAATAGCTAGAGATTTTAGAACCCCCATGATATGTATATCAAAATACGCGGAATTTTACTTACTTTCACGTGGTATAAGTTTTGAAAGGTTGATATTTTTTAGAAATTTTTTAGTGGTGAAAAACCTTATTTTTCCGTTCTAGATCCAATCAGGAATTTTTTTAGGCAGAAACGGACTTCATATTCGTGTTCCTCGACCCAAAAAACGTCGGAGACCAAGTTTTGGTCGAAATCAAAAAATATTTTTTTCCGCCCTTAATAACGGGCCCAAAATGGCGAAAATCGAGATGGAAATTTGGCTTACTAATTTCAAAAATTCATATCTCAGCTTGTGTTGAAGCCACAGAGCCGCTCCTAAGCTTATTCGAAAGCTTAAAGTCCCCTCTTTTTTTATTTTTTGGTCCGGTTCTTCTAAGTTTATTCCTTCTACCCTAAAAACCCGTTGAAACAAAAACAATATTTAATCTACTTTCCAATTTTTTAACCAACTTGGAATTTTTTAAGACCTCCACCGATTTTTTCTAGCGTTTATTTGAATTGCCTGCACTCCCCAAAAAAGTTTCATCGAAATCGGTCCACCCGTTCTCGAGTAATAAAATAAAAACTAAAATTTTATCAAAATCATAAGGGTACCCCCTTACAAAATCCCGGGAGCGCGGCAGCGTTCCGCACCGCATTTTGACAAAAAAAAAATCGGGAAAAATGGTTAGCGAACTCCGAACCCCAATAATTATATCAAAAACGCGGAATTTTGTCTACTTTCACGTGGTGTAGTGTTTTAAAGAATAAAATCATCTTCTATTTTTAAAATCCCAAAAACCCAGAAAAACGTGAAAAACGGCGTTTTTTTCGGCAACTTTCGAATTAAATATCTCCGGTCCTAATCAAGCTACAGAGCTGCGCCGAAACACTCCAGCTGGCTTTTCGGCTAAAGTTTCGAACCTTTTTTGTCCGGTGTCTCTATCTGTTATAGTTTTTTTTTCGGCGAATTAAAAACCGTGGATTTTATAGCATTTCTGTACATTTCGAAAAAAATTTCAAAAATAAAAAAAAATACTTCCGGATTTTTTAAAAATACGCGACAAAAATTAGGTTAAACAGGACACTTAAAATAACATAAGAGTATTTTTTTCAAAAAATCTAGATTTTTTCCCGAATTTTAAGAAAATGGAAAGTCGAAAAAACGGAAAAAACGTCAAAAACAGGCCTTTTTTAGCGTTCAACTCGCGAAATAAATTATAAAATTATATTCTAAAAATACGCGACTATTTTTCCGCTAAAATACAGGCGATTTAGGAGCCAACGGAGGAGGTCCGGTATTTTTAGGGCGATTACAGCGGCCCCAGGACTTTTTGGCGTTTTCGATTTTTTCTCCTCGTCGGTCCTCGTTCTAGCGCTATATATATATGGACTAGGGGGGCAAGCCCCCCTGAGGCCTTCGGCCTCCAACCCCCCTCCGGCTACATCCGGATTTTTGAACGTAATTGTGACGTGCTCTGTTGCGCAGGGAAACCGCAATAAGTTTGAAAGTCGTATGTTTTTTGCAAATCGTAGAAAATTTGCTCTAAGGTGTGGAAGTCCCCAATAAATTTGCTCTTCTGTACGCGGGGGTAGTTGTGCGACTACATTTGGATTTTGGTCCGCATAGAAGACGTGCTCTGTTGCGCCGGGAAACCGCAATAAGTTTGAAAGTCGTATGTTTTTTGCAAATAGTAGAAAATTTGCTCTAAGGTGTGGAAGTCCCCATAGAATGTGCTCTTTTGTACGCGGGTGTAGTTGTGCGACTACATTTGGGTTTTGGTCCGCATAGAAGACGTGCTCTGTTGCGCAGGGAAACCGCAATAAGTTCGAAAGTCGTATATTTTTGCAAATCGTAGAAAATTTGCTCAAAGCTGAGGGAAACCTATAGAATTTGCTCTTTTGTACGCGGGTGTAGTTGTGCGACTACATTTGGATTTTGGTCCGCATAGAAGACGTGCTCTGTTGCGCAGGGAAACCGCAATAAGTTGTAAAGTCGTATATTTTTGCATGTAGTAGAAAATTTGATGTAAGGTGTGGAAGTCCCCATAGAATGTGCTGTTTGTACGCGTGTAGTTGTGCGACTACATTTGGATTTTGGTCCGCATAGAAGACGTGCTCTGTTGCGCAGGGAAACCGCAATAAGTTTGAAAGTCGTATGTTTTTTGAAAGCAATATAAAGTTTGCTCTAAGCGGAGGAAGTCCCCATAGAATGTGCTCTTTTGTACGCGGGTGTAGTTGTGCGACTGCATTTGGGTTTTGGTCCGCATAGAAGACGTGCTCTGTTGCGCAGGGATACCGCAATAAGTTCGAAAGTCGTATATTTTTTGCATGTAGTAGAAAATTTGCTCAAAGCTGAGGAAGACCCAATAAATTAGCTCTTCTGTACGCGGGTGTAGTTCTTGTCCGACTACATTTGGATTTTGGTCCGCATAGAAGACGTGCTCTGTTGCGCAGGGAAACCGCAATAAGTTTGAAAGTCGTATGTTTTTTGCAAATAGTAGAAAATTTGCTCTGCATTGAGGGAGTGCCAAATTTATAATTGCTCTGCATGTGGATCTTTTTTTTGGGGGGGGGGGGGTAGCTTCCTTTCGGTATTAAGTCCGTGTTCTGTTGCTTTGAAAAACGCCCCAAGTTAGCATGCTAGACATTCATTTGAATTCCAGTACTGAATTGCTCTTTGCTGAGGGAGTTCCAAAATTATATTTGCTCCTCACGTGGATCTTGCTGTAGGGGGGGATGTATGTTTCTTTCGGTATAACAGTCTGTCTTCTGTTGCTGAGAAAAACGGATGCTAGACATTTTTTGGAACTCGAGTACAGATTTCTTGAGGGAGTTCCACAATTATATTGGCTCTGCACGCAGATCTTGTTGGGGGGGGGGGATGTAGCCCCTTTCAGTTTAAGGTTTCTTCTTTGTTGCCTTAAGAAACGCCCTATGTTAGCAGGCTAGACGTTCCCCCTTTTCCTCCGTTAATTTTAATTTTACATCGATTTTGGAATTTTTTTAGGCAGAAACAGACTTCATATTCGTGTTCCTCGACCCAAAAAACGTTAGAGACCAAGTTTTGGTCGAAATCAAAAAATATTTTTTCCCCGCCCTAAATAACGGGCCCAAAATGGCGAAAATCGCGAGTCGGATTTTGATTCATAAACTTCAAAAATTAATATCTCAGCTTGTGTTAAAGCCAAAGAGACGCTCCCAGGCTTATTTGAAAGCTTAAGGTCCCTTCTTTTTATATTTTTTGGTCCGGTTTTTCTAAGTCTATTCCTTCTACCTTAAAACCCCGTTGAAACAAAAAACTTTTTTAATCTACTTTTGAATTTTTTTAACCCACTTGGAATTTTTTTAGACCTCCACCTATTTTTTCTAGCGTTTATTTTAACAGCCTGCACCCCCCAAAAACGTTTCATTGAAGTCGGTCCACCCGTTCTCGAGTTATAAATTAAAAACTGAAAATTAATCTAAATCCCGAGGGGGTACCTACCACAGAGTCCCGCATTGATTTAATTTAAAAAATTCGAGAAAAATAGCTAGAGATTTTAGAACCCCAATGATATGTATATAAAATTACGCGGAATTGTACCTACTTTCACGTGGTATAAGTTATGAAAGGTTGATATTTTTTAGAAATTTTTTAGTGGTGAAAAACCTTATTTTTCCGTTCTAGATCCAATCAGGAATTTTTTAGGCAGAAACGGACTTCATATTCGTGTTCCTCGACCCAAAAAACGTTAGAGATCAAGTTTTGGTCGAAATCAAAAAATATTTTTTTCCGCCCTTAATAACGGGCCCAAAATGGCGGAAATCGGGAGTCGGAATTTGACTTAGAAACTTAAAAAATTTTATCTCAGCTTGTGTTGAAGCCACGGAGCCGCTCCTAGGCTCATTCGAAAGCTTAAACTCCCCTCTTTTTTATTTCTTCGTCCGGTTTATTTTTGACCACTCCTTCTACCCTAAAACCCCGTTGAAACATAAATTTTTTTCAATCTACTTTTGAATTTTTTTAACGTACTTGGAATTTTTGTAGACCTCCACCGATTTTTCCTAGCCTTTATATCGCTGGCCTCTACCCCCAAATAAATTTTCATCCAAATCGGTTCACCCGTTCAGGAGTTAAAAAATGAAAACTGAAAAATAATCAAAATCCCAGGGGGTACCCTTACCAAACCCTGGGGCGCGGCAGCGTTCCGCATCGATTTAATTAAAAAAATTCGGGAAAGATATCTAGAGGTTTTAGAACCCCCATGATATCTATATCAAAATACGCGGAATTTACCTACTTTCACGTGGTATAAGTTTTGAAAGGTTGATATTTTTTAGAAATTTTTTAGTGGTGAAAAACCTTATTTTTCCGTTCTAGATCCAATCAGGAATTTTTTAGGCAGAAACGGACTTCATATTCGTGTTCCTCGACCCAAAAAACGTTAGAGACCAAGTTTTTGTCGAAATCAAAAAATATTTTTTTCCGCCTTTAATAACCGGGCCCAAAATGGCGAAAATCGAGAGTCGGAATTTGACTTACAAACTTCAAAAATTCATATCTCAGCTTGTGTTGAAGCCAGAGCTGCTCCCAAGCTTATTTGAAAGCTTAAGGTCCCTTCTTTTTATTTTTTTTGTCCGGTTCTTCTAAGTCTATTCCTTCTACCTTAAAACCCCGTTTAAACATAAATTTTTTCAATCTACTTTTGAATTTTTTAACCCACTTGAATTTTTTTAGACCTCCACCGATTTTTTCTAGCGTCTATTTCAACAGCCTGCACCCCCCAAAAAAGTTTCATCGAAATCGGTCGACCCGTTCTCGAGTTATAAAATAAAAACCAAAATTTTATCAAAATCATAAGGGTACCCCCTTATCAAATTCCGGGAGCGCGGCAGCGTTCCGCATCGCATTTCGACACAAATTTTCAAAAAAATCGGGAAAAATGGTTAGCGAACTCCGAACCCCAATATATTATATATCAAAAAACGCGGAATTTTGTCTACTTTCACGTGGTGTAGTCTGTTTTAAAATATAAAATCATCTGCTATTTTTAAAATGGCAAAAACTCAAGAAAAACGTGAAAAACGGCGTTTTTTCGGCAACTTTCGAATTAAATATCTCCGGACCTAATCAAGCTACAGAGCTGCGCCGAAACTCCAGCTGGCTTTTCGGCTAAAGTTTCGAACCTTTTTTGTCCGGTGTCTCTATCTGTTATAGTTTTTTTTCGGCGAATTAAAAACCGCGGATTTTATAGCATTTCTGTACATTTCGAAAAAAAATTTCAAAAATAAAAAAAAATACTTCCGGATTTTTTAAAAATACGCGACAAAAATTAGGTTAAACTGCACACTTAAAAGCACTAGTAGTATTTTTTTCAAAAAATCTAGATTTTTTCTTGAGGTTTTTAAAAATGGGCGAAGTTGAAAAACCGTGAAAAACGTCAAAAAGAGGCCTTTTTTAGCGTTAAACTCGCGAAAAAAATTATAAAATAAATTTTAAAAATACGCGCTTATTTTTCCCGTGAAATTCAAGCGAAAAGAACGGGTAACGGAAGAAGTCCGGTATTTTAGGGCGATTACAGCGGCCCCAGGACTTTTTGGCGTTTTTTTTTTTTTCGATTTTTTCTCCTCTATCCCTGTGTTAGCTCTATATATATATGATAAAAGTTTTTGACCTACTTGTTGCCATTCAAATTCTATATAATGACGCTGTAAGAAGGATTAAGGACAATATGGCGGAACATGAACACGTTTCTGTTCAAATGACATCTGTGGAGATGTATTTGAGAGAAGACAATAAAGGAATATCCGGATGAAGATGGACTATAGAACATCATTGAAACCCCTGATCATCAATGACTTTTTCTCTCCACCATGATGTGAAAGGTCTATTGACTGGCAGTTTTACAAATGTTTCTTTTGTCTTCTCAGCCAATAGATCTTCTGCACAGTTGTCATTTGATCCGCCGCGCCGTCCAATAAGAAGTCTCCGAAATACATCAGTCTTCTAGATTGTTACAAATTTTTCTTCCTACTTCTTTAATCTGAGTTGGTTTGTCACTTTAAGCTCCTCAAAAGTGATACCATAACATCAGTCGGAAACCATTTTGGGACAAAACGACTAGCGCCCATCAAATTATCAATTTTCATGACAGTAGCCTAGACAAAGTCCCCTAAAATACGGCTTATGGCGTAAAAATGCTGGTCCCGGGGGTAGTTTCTTGTTCGTTTCTTTTTGACGAAATTCCGTCGGAGCTGGCTCCAGACAAGTTGTCTTAATTTAAATTCTGAAGGGGTCTGTGACGCTGCATTACAATTATTTTATAATTGGATTTTATCTTGTAATTGCATTTCTTTTGTTTTCATAACAATACGCATAACACAAGGGAGATTATGTAAAAGCGTCACTCTAATAAACATATGAATTTATTAGCTTCGGGGAGTACTCGTTCCGGTCAAGCAAACAACGTTACACGATACCCAGGAAAAAAGAAAAAAAATATATAAAAACGCGATTGAACGATATAAACCCCGGCGAATTCGCCCACACGGAAATCTTAACTTTTTACAGCCCTTTGATAAATCTCCTTTCCCTTTGTGGGAAGAATCATCCACTTTTAAAACTTCCGCGGTTATTTTCTTATTTATGAGACGTCTGAAATAAAGCGGTTTTTTTTTTAAAAAATGTTCTCTTGTCGTTTTATTTTATATTCCTGGCTTCCTTTTGTAATTGTTTCACCTTGCTCATTTTCAACCTTCACCTTGCTCGACCTACGGAATGCGCTCATTTCATACTTTCTACATAATTTATCCTGAATTATTATTAATCTTACAGGTTCCAGGTGGAGTAATTTTAATAGGAGTTTATGAAACTTTTTTTAAAAGTAATTTGGAGGGCAATCTGTTCCAATCTGGAAAGCCTTTTGTTTATTAATTTCGTTAGACGATTAGAAACAATTATGCAAAACGTCTTTTGTCTGGAGCCTGATAAAGCGCCTGTCACCAGCGAAACGGACAACAAACGATGTCATTGAAAAAATTGTATTATCATTTTACGTTAAT